>CALNHX010011235.1:0-33748 GCA_940337035.1 Agriotes lineatus
ATCTATCAATATATTTTACTCTATATTCTTAAGAAGCTTGTTTCAATTTCAGTATTGTTATGCATTACAAAACAGGGAGCGTTTGAAAAAGAATACCACTCAAAACAATATACTACAATCGCCTTCGACCTGCAGCACGAGGTTGACAAGGTATGAAGAGAGACTGCAGTTATATATCTTATCTCATTAAAATTATAGCTTCCTGCAAAGCAGAACATTTGCAATTAGAATTAATGCCATCTTTTCGAACGATAAAAATATTTAAGCTGGAGTTCCTCAAGGAAGTATATTGGGTCCTACAGTATTCTATATATATATATATATATATATGTTTGTATTACGTCTACTTCGACTACTCCAATTATATGTATTGACTGTATTGACAACTTAATGGCTTTTTTGGCGACCTTAATTAGCTGATAAGACGTAGTCAATTTTTTCGTTCACGTAACGTCTATATCGACAACCGGCGGGTTTTGGAACTAAACATATATGATTTTACTTTTAGTGAAGTTTTCTGTGAGTTTTAGTGAAGCTATCTGCTTCTAGAAGCCGCAGCATGTCTATCATACTGCTAAAATAGAACAATAATCGAATCTTTACGTATGTTGGGCTGCATACATCCCAGGTTTCGGCAGTAGGTTATTCTCGTTTAGTATTGAAGCGGATCATTGCGTAATATGATTTTACCTGCTTTGATGACGATTCTAGTAAGAACATGTTACGGTGCAAGTTGTATAGATGGCATCTTATGCCCTTATACACCTGCAAATTTTTATGAAACGAAAGTTACATCCCCAACTAATTAACGCAGAGCAGTAACCACCGGCACCAGAAACTTGAAAATTGGGTGCAAGGTTTAATTTTATACGTAAGGTAGTGCTAAGGAGGGATTTTTTGAAATTCGTCCCATAAAGGGGTGAAATAGGGGAAACTATGTTTTCATGAATTAATCAATATCTCTTACACCCGATGAAATATCGACTTGGTATTTGCTTGAAAAGATTTTCAATGCAAATACCTAGAAACCTACTTCAGGATTTTGCACTGATCAACCCCTAACGATGAAAATATGGATTCGGGGAAAATTAAAGAACCCTTCCTATCTCCTTTGTTTATTGAGTTAGATCATTCTTTTTTTGCCTGTAGATGTATTTTTAAAATACGTAAAACGTGGTATAAGGGTTTTCTTAAATTTTACCCCTAAAGGGATAAAAAAAATAAAACTGATAAAAAGGGGGTTAAATATTTTAGATTTTTTTGCTGTGGTTCCGTTTTAGAATAAAATGAGGCAGTAAGAATTTTTCGGAATTTTAGTCCTAAGGGGTGAAGTAGGGGAAACTATGTTTTCATGAATTAATCAATATCTCTTACACCCGATGAAATATCGACTTGGTATTTGCTTGCAAAGATTTTCAATGCAAACACCTAGAAACCTGTTTCAGGATTTTGCACTAATCAACCCCTAACGATGAAAATATGGATTCGGGGAAAATTAAAGAACTCTTCCTATCTCCTTTGTTTATTGAGTTAGATCATTCTTTTTTTGCCTCTAGATGTATTTTAGAGTACGTAAAAAGTGGTATAAAAGTTTTTTTAAATTTCACCTTTAAAGGGATAAAAAAAAGAAAACTGAAAAAAGGGGGTTAAATATTTTTGATTTTTTTGCTGTGGTTCCATTTAGAATAAAATGCGGCAGTAAGAATTTTTCGGAATTTTAGTCCTAAGGGGTGAAGTAGGGGAAACTATGTTTTCGTGAATTAATCAATATCTCTTACACCCGATGAAATATCGACTTGGTATTTGCTTGCAAATATTTTCAATGCAAATACCTAGAAACCTACTTCAGCATTTTGCACTAATCAACCCCTAACGATGAAAATATGGATTCGGGGAAAATTAAAGAACCCTTCCTATCTCCTTTGTTTATTGAGTTAGATCATTCTTTTTTTGCCTGTAGATGTATTTTTAAAATCCGTAAAAAGTGGTATAAGGGTTTTTTAAAATTTCACCTTTAAAGGGATAAAAAAAAGAAAACTGAAAAAAGGGGGTTAAATATTTTTGATTTTTTTGCTGTCGTTCCATTTTAGAATAAAATGCGGCAGTAAGAATTTTTCGGAATTTTAGTCCTAAGGGGTGAAATAAGGGAAACTATGTTTTCATGAATTGATCAATATCTCTTACACCCGATGAAATATCGACTTGGTATTTGCTTGCAAAGATTATCAATGCAAATACCTAGAAACCTATTTCAGGATTTTGCACTAATCAACCCCTAACGATGAAAATATATATTCGGGGAAAATTAAAGAACCCTTCCTATCTCCTTTGTTTATTGAGTTAGATCATTCTTTTTTTGCCTGTAGATGTATTTTTAAAATACGTAAAAACTGGTATAAGGATTTTTTAAAATTTCACCCCTAAAGGGATAAAAAAAGAAAACTGAAAAAAAGGGGGTTAAATATTTTTGATTTGTTTGCTGTGGTTCCATTTTAGAATAAAATGAGGCAGTAAGAATTTTTCGGAATTTTAGTCCTAAGGGGTGAAATAGGGGAGATTATGTTTTCATGAGTTAATCAATATCTCTTACATCCGATGAAATATCGACTTGGTATTTGCTTGCAATGATTTTCAATGCAAATACCTAGAAACCTACTTCAGCATTTTGCACTAATCAACCCCTAACGATGAAAATATGGATTCGGGGAAAATTAAAGAACCCTTCCTATCTCCTTTGTTTATTGAGTTAGATCATTCTTTTTTTGCCTGTAGATGTATTTTTAAAATACGTAAAAAGTGGTATAAGGGTTTTCTTAAATTTTACCCCTAAAGGGATAAAAAAAAGAAAACTGATAAAAAGGGGGTTAAATATTTTAGATTTTTTGCTGTGGTTCCATTTTAGAATAAAATGAGGCAGTAAGAATTTTTCGGCATTTTAGTCCTAAGGGGTGAAGTAGGGGAAACTATGTTTTCATGAATTAATCAATATCTCTTACACCCGCTGAAATATCGACTTGGTATTTGCTTGCAAAGATTTTCAATGCAAATACCTAGAAACCTAATTCAGGATTTTGCACTAATCAACCCCTAACGATGAAAATATGGATTCGGGGAAAATTAAAAAACCCTTCCTATCTCCTTTGTTTATTGAGCTAGATCATTCTTTTTTTGCCTGTAGATGTATTTTTAAAATCCGTAAAAAGTGGTATTAGGGTTTTTTAAAATTTCACCTTTAAAGGGATAAAAAAAAGAAAACTGAAAAAAGGGGGTTAAATATTTTTGATTTTTTTGCTGTGGATCCATTTAGAATAAAATGCGGCAGTAAGAATTTTTCGGAATTTTAGTCCTAAGGGGTGAAGTAGGGGAAACTATGTTTTCGTGAATTAATCAATATCTCTTACACCCGATGAAATATCGACTTGGTATTTGCTTGCAAAGATTTTCAATGCAAATACCTAGAAACCTAATTCAGGATTTTGCACTAATCAACCCCTAACGATGAAAATATGGATTCGGGGAAAATTAAAAAACCCTTCCTATCACCTTTGTTTATTGAGCTAGATCATTCTTTTTTTGCCTGTAGATGTATTTTTAAAATCCGTAAAAAGTGGTATTAGGGTTTTTTAAAATTTCACCTTTAAAGGGATAAAAAAAGAAAACTGAAAAAGGGGGTTAAATATTTTTGATTTTTTTGCTGTGGTTCCATTTAGAATAAAATGCGGCAGTAAGAATTTTTCGGAATTTTAGTCCTAAGGGGTGAAGTAGGGGAAACTATGTTTTCGTGAATTAATCAATATCTCTTACACCCGATGAAATATCGACTTGGTATTTGCTTGCAAATATTTTCAATGCAAATACCTAGAAACCTAATTCAGGATTTTGCACTAATCAACCCCTAACGATGAAAATATGGATTCGGGGAAAATTAAAAAACCCTTCCTATCTCCTTTGTTTATTGAGCTAGATCATTCTTTTTTTGCCTGTAGATGTATTTTTAAAATCCGTAAAAAGTGGTATTAGGGTTTTTTAAAATTTCACCTTTAAAGGGATAAAAAAAAGAAAACTGAAAAAAGGGGGTTAAATATTTTTGATTTTTTTGCTGTGGTTCCATTTAGAATAAAATGCGGCAGTAAGAATTTTTCGGAATTTTAGTCCTAAGGGGTGAAGTAGGGGAAACTATGTTTTCGTGAATTAATCAATATCTCTTACACCCGATGAAATATTGACTTGGTATTTGCTTGCAAAGATTTTCAATGCAAATACCTAGAAACCTAATTCAGGATTTTCATTAAGGAATTTAGGTACCTAATTGAAACAATTTATATTCAACAATGAATTGAACATGAAGCTTCAAGAAATAAAACAATTATTGTTATGATAGATCTCATTCGTGCTTTCGAGGCTAAATTGCCAGATTTAATAACGATATTGTTACCAAAAACTACAAGTATTTCCCAAACTTGAAAAAAAACACCAGAGATTTGGATTTACACGAAAAACCAGATCAAGCAAAAGTCACTGAAGAGTTTAATTTGGTTATTAATTCTTCGATCAAAGAATTTTTATCGAGATTTTCTCAGTTGAAAGAATTATCGAAAACACTGAAGTTTATTATGTATCCTGATGTGACTTCACTTGATAAACTGAACTTGGCCAAATTTTATTGGTTGGAAATTGAAGAAATTGAAATGCAGATGATTGATTTCCAGTCTAGTTTAATATGGATCCAAAAATGTATCGAAACAAAGAAAGAGTTGGAATTAAATGAAATAGAAAGACTATCTGTATCAGGTAATATGAGTAAAAATGCCAATATAAAAAAAAGTGGACGTGACTACCTCCCTGGACTTTCCCATACTGGAAACTGTTCATATCGTCTTTATTCAACAGTCTTTGCAACATATCAAAATTTCAACTCGATGACTCACGTCTTCACCGTGATAAGCGTTTACACTTTCACGTAAATTGCGGGTAAATATAAAAGAATGTGTAGTTCAAAACGTGACCACCGAGCTTCTGTAGATGGCGCCAAGTGGACAAGCCGCCACTGTGCTAGTTTATGTATTATTTTCCTCAAAACGGCTGTAGCACCGAGGTGAAATTTTCTAAGTACCTGGAAATTATATTTTCTAGGGCATACAAAATCGATTTTTTTATTTTTGCGGAAAAAGATTCTTTGACCCAAAAATATAACAACCGTTAGAATAAAAAAATTATTTTTCAAAAATAGAGGGGGGAGGAGGCCGGTGCGCTTACATATATCCACGACTGTAATATTTTTTTGCATATTCATATGCTCCATTATGCACTGACCAATTCAGTGAAAACCCCAGCTATCTATCTTGTTTTGTTTATTAATTAAAGGGGTTTAAATTTTCAAACTTCAAAGCTTCGTAGAGGGCGCCACAGATAATTCATGAGATTCTTTAAAAAACAGATCGATAGCCCTTTTCGGGGTCTATCAGTGTATGAAGTTTAAACAAATTCCTGTGGGCAGCTTTTGAGAAATGATTTTTAGAAGATTTCCAAAATTTTGAAAATTTGTAATTTAGGCCCCTTAATATTTTTCAAAACACTTTTTATATCACCTCATGTTAGCCTTCATATACTATTCAGAAAAAAAAATCAATTGAATCGATTCATCCGTTTTTGAGTAATAGGGCGTTAAACTCAAAATTTTCAAAAAATCATAGCGCCCTTCATTTTAAACCTAGCGAGTTCGGCAAAAAACTAACACATTTGTCTTATGACCCTCTATCGTTATCCGCGATAAAATTTTCAAAATTTTAATCACGAAAACAGTGATACCAAAAAAACATGCGTAACTTCCGCTTCCGGTTTCGGATTTTTTTGAAAAGCTTATTTTGTCGATGAATTTTCGATACACCCCCGCATTCCAAAGCGCATCAAAATCGGAGCAATACTTTGGGCTGTAGGAGCGTCACCCACCCACACACCCACACACCCACACACCCACACACCCACACACAGACAGACATTTTTTAAAAACCACTTTTTTGGGTTCCTAGAGGCCCAAAACGGATATTTCTGTGAAAATCTCGATTTCCAAAATTTTCATGATTCCAAGACTTCCCTATACCTATGGGTATGGGAAAGTAATTATGAAAACGTGAAATTCAATTCCAGACACATTTAGCTGTCTGAAGAAGCTGGGTTTTGCTATCTTAACAATATTTTCATCTACCTATGCCTGTGAGTCATTATTTTCACATATGAATAACATTAGACTCGCTTAGAAGCCGTTTGTCAGCTTGCATTCTGCTAAAAGTAGCAAAGTATGAAGCTAGTATAAGTTACTTAGCATCTAATTTGCAATAGCAGAAGTTGCACTATTTCCTTATTTTATTTAAATAAACATAACGTTACTATTGCTGTACAAAGTGTATATTTTCGGTTGCAAATAAAGAGTTTTAAGTTGATAGTATTTAGTGTTATTTTTTCCTCATTAATTATTAATAAGATTGTTTGGTGGCACGTCATGGCCTCATTAAACATTTTTTTAGAAAAAATGGCACGTAGATGAATAAAGGTTCGCCACCCCTGAGCTAGATCATTCTTTTTTTGCCTGTAGATGTATTTTTAAAATACGTAAAAAGTGGTATAAGGGTTTTTTAAAATTTCACCTTTAAAGGGATAAAAAAAAAGAAAACTGAAAAAAGGGGGTTAAATATTTTTGATTTTTTTGCTGTGGTTCCATTTTAGAATAAAATGCGGCAGTAAGAATTTTTCGGAATTTTAGTCCTAAGGGGTGAAATAAGGGAAACTATGTTTTCATGAATTGATCAATATCTCTTACACCCGATGAAATATCGACTTGGTATTTGCTTGCAAAGATTATCAATGCAAATACCTAGAAACCTATTTCAGGATTTTGCACTAATCAACCCCTAACGATGAAAATATATATTCGGGGAAATTAAAGAACCCTTCCTATCTCCTTTGTTTATTGAGTTAGATCATTCTTTTTTTGCCTGTAGATGTATTTTTAAAATACGTAAAAACTGGTATAAGGATTTTTTAAAATTTCACCCCTAAAGGGATAAAAAAAGAAAACTGAAAAAAAGGGGGTTAAATATTTTTGATTTGTTTGCTGTGGTTCCATTTTAGAATAAAATGAGGCAGTAAGAATTTTTCGGAATTTTAGTCCTAAGGGGTGAAGTAGGGGAAACTATGTTTTCATGAATTAATCAATATCTCTTACACCCAATGAAATATCCACTTGGTATTTGCTTGCACAGATTTTCAATGCAAATACCTAGAAACCTATTTCAGGATTTTGCACTAATCAACCGCTAACGATGAAAATATGGATTCGGGGAAAATTAAAGAACCCTTCCTATCTCCGTTGTTTATTGAGTTAGATTATTCTTTTTTTTGCCTGTAGATGTATTTTTAAAATACGTAAAAACTGGTATAAGGATTTTTTAAAATTTCACCCCTAAAGGGATAAAAAAAGAAAACTGAAAAAAAGGGGGTTAAATATTTTTGATTTGTTTGCTGTGGTTCCATTTTAGAATAAAATGAGGCAGTAAGAATTTTTCGGAATTTTAGTCCTAAGGGGTGAAATAGGGGAAACTATGTTTTTATGAATTAATCAATATCTCTTACACCCGATGAAATATCGACTTGGTATTTGCTTGCAAAGATTTTCAATGCAAATACCTAGAAACCTATTTCAGGATTTTGCACTAATCAACCGCTAACGATGAAAATATGGATTCGGGGAAAATTAAAGAACCCTTCCTATCTCCTTTGTTTATTGAGTTAGATCATTCTGTTTTTGCCTGTAGATGTATTTTAAAATATGTAAAAGGTGGTTGTATAAGGGTTTTTTTTTTAATTTCACCCCTAAAAGGGATAAAAAAGAAAACTGAGAAAAGGGGGTTAAATATTTTTGATTCTTTTGCTGTGGCTCCATTTTAGAATAAAATGCGGCAGTAAGAATTTTTCGGAATTTTAGTCCTAAGGTGTGAAATAGGGGAAACTATGTTTTCATGAATTGATGAATATCTCTTACACCCGACGAAATATCGACTTGGTATTTGCTTGCAAAGATTTTCAATGCAAATGCCTAGAAACCTATTTCAGGATTTTGCACTAATCAACCCCTAACGATGAAAATATATATTCGGGGAAAATTAAAGAACCCTTCCTATCTCCTTTGTTTATTGAGTTAGATCATTCCTTTTTTACCTGTAGATGTAATTTAAAATATGTAGAAAGTGGTAGAAGGGTTCTTCAGAATTTCATCCCTAAAGGGATAAAAAAGAAAACTGAAAAAATAGGGGGTTAAATATTTTTGATTTTTTTGCTGTGGCTCCATTTTAGAATAAAATGAGGCAGTAAGAATTTTTCGGAATTTCATTCCTAAGGGGTGAACTAGGGGAAACTATGTTGTCATGAATTAATCAATATCTCTTACACCCGATGAAATATCGACTTGATATTTGCTTGCACAGATTTTCAATGCAAATGCCTAGAAACGTATTTCAGGATTTTGCACTAATCAGCCCCTCACGATGAAAATATGGATTCGGTGAAAATTAAAGAACCCTTCCTATCTCCTTTGTTTATTGAGTTAGATCATTCGTTTTTGCCCGTAGATGTAGTTTTTATACGTAAAAAGCGGTATAAGGGTTTTTTGAAGTGTTTATTAGCTCCCATTTTTATATCAATTCTATTTGATTGAATCTCTTTTTCATTAACAGGTTTTTCTCTATATTTTCGCAATAGTATTGTTTATAGTCGTGAATATATAGGGCATAATTTAAATATTAATCGACTTATGTTACTGGTTTTTATATATGTTGCTTCCAAAACGTTTTTAATTATTTATTAGGTAGTCCAAATTTATTATCAGAGTATAGTCTTATAATGCTAGTATGTTAACTGCCTTCTAATCGTATTGGAGACATGACTTTATCGATATCTATTGCTTGATTATTTCCTTCATATCCATAATAATGCGCAATCACCATGGTTTCAGTCAGTTTAATGTTGATAAAAATTCAAATGTCAAAATTTAACCGCGGTTAAAAATGTGAGTAGAAAGGGGACAGTTTCCCCCCACTCCTTTTAATTGATTCGCGGATTCGCGGTTTAATTCGCGGATTTCGCGGTTTTGATTCACGGATTGACCTAATTAATTTCGCGGTTTGATCTAATTAATTTCGCGGTTTGATCTAATTAATTTTCACATGTGCTACTGATTAAATTACGCATTAGCTTCCGATTAAATTACGCGCGGCCATTTTTAATTTGCTTCCGGAACTACGCGGCAGCCATCTTGGTTTTCTGGCGCGAATATTTCAATTTTAAATTTTCAGATTTTTTGATTTTAAACTTCCCGAGGTGTCGGCCATCTTGATTTTCTGCGCGCGCACTTCTCACGGCTGTCGTTTTTAATTTTGAATTTTCGCGGAAATATTTGAATTTCAAACTGCTAAATCTTCCGTCTTCCTCATCGAAGCTGCTCTCTCTCTCTCTCTCATGCACGGAGGCCATTTTAATTTCGCGCGAATATTTGAATTTTAAATTTTTCCCAGTTTTGAATTTAACTTCTCGGGTGTCGTCCATCTTGGTTTTCTCACATTTATTTTAATTTAAAAAAAGCTTCCTGCGACGACCCTTAGCCGGATCTGAACCAGCAACGTCAGTATTACGAGTCTGAAGTCTTAACCAACTGAGCTACAGAACATCGTGCTTGAATGCTATTAAAACTTCAACAGTTGTGTGCGGGTTCGACATCGAGCTTCCTTGTTGTAAACAAACTATTTTTTCAAAAATTAAAATTATAAGAATGGAGTTGCATGGCTTGTGGTGTTAAATGACGTGTAGTAATTTTAAAAAAGTGATTTTTGCGATTGGATGTGCCATAATTAATAATTTTATAATTTGTGCCTGCTATATGGCTGGATTCACGAGATTCTCATTGTCCCTACCTACTATAGGAAATTTCCGATCGGTTGGCGATAAGAGGTAAAGGTAGATCGTAAATATAAAAACGAGTTACAAATTTGATTTTAATATATTCCTGAAATACTAAGTATGAAAGGGTCTCATATAATATTATTAAATTATTTATAAAACCACGGCTATTATCCATTTTTCATATTTGAAATGCTAGAATATGGTTAATTTTATGGTGCTATGTGTAATTACAAAAGACATTATAGCCCCGAACTTTCTATTTTGTCATCCTCAAATGACCTAACAGGTCGTTGCCTGTCGGCCACAATTATATATATTAGCGATTATATATATCAGCAATAAGATAACATGAACAAGAAGATATACGTATTGCTTGAGTAAGAACGAGATAAACATAGTAGCAAATATTGGAGAAGGCTTGACTAATTTTAATTATGACATTTGTCAACTAAACATGCCTACTAATATAATTTTTTGTATGGCTATCTTTTTCTTACTCATATAAGTAAGAAAGGGTGGTGCGTTGCTTTTAGCTACCGTGTTTCGGCTACTTTTCGATGTTGAGTCCGAAGATATCAGCGTCTTATTGTATAAGAATGGTTGTCCCCTCCGCGTTTTTAATTTAATTTGCAAGCCGTCTCCTTAAAATCATGGGAACATATGATTTTGTCGCTCCTGGAAAAAGCATGTTGTGACGAACAGCAATGAGTGGAATTTTTTAAAATATTGCCCATACTACAGTCATTTCGAAAAGCAAAAAGTTTTTATTTATAAGTAAGCGTCTGAAAAATTGTGTCATTATATCGCTCAAAAGTGTATTTTAGTTTTAAAAATTCCAGTATAAATGCAAACGGCCGAAAATAAAAACGCAATTGACTACAAAGTAACATAATTTTGAATAAAAACACCCAATTTCGTTGAAAAAATGTTCTGTTTCACTTAAAATTTTACAAAACTGACATCATGTCACTTGAAATTATACAAAAAAACGACATTTTTATCCAATAAGCGATAAAAAATACACCATCTCACATTATTTCACTTAAAAATTATCACATTTCGTCTTACAAAACGCTTTATAATAAAGAAAATGATGTAAAAACAGTTTTAAGAGTTATTTCTAAGCATAATTTTGCAAATGTTTTACACTTTTTTTCTCTAACTTGTTGCAATTTTAGCAAGATTTGAATAAAAAAAGCAATTTCTGCAGCAATTTTAGTAAGACTTGAATAAAAATACAATTTCGCTGAAAAACTTCTAACCAAAAACGACAAAAACCATATTTTTATACAACTTTCATTGAAAAATCTTCTACCACAAGCATTTCTAGAAGCAAAATTCACGCACTTTCGCTGAAAAACGTTCTGTTCCACATCATCTCACATAAATTTTCACAAAAATCGACATCATGTCACATAAATTATACAAAAACTGTCATCACGTCACTTGAAATTATAGAAAATACGATATTTTTATTCAACACACGATCAAAATTGAACAAAAATCACGCAACCACACATCATCTCACATAAATTTACACAAAAATCGACATCATGTCACATAAATTATACAAAAACTGACATCATGTCACTTGAAATTATACAAAAAAACGATATTTTATTCAACACACGATGAAAATTGAACAAAAATCACACAATTACACGCCATCTCACATAAATTTTCACAAAAATCGACATCATGTCACATAAATTATACAAAAACTGTCATCACGTCACTTGAAATTATACAAAATACGATATTTTTATTCAACACACGATGAAAATTTAACAAAAATCACGCAATTACACGCCATCTCACATAAATTTTTACAAAAATCGACATCATGTTACATAAACTATGCATAATTTTTGCAAATGTTTTACACTTTTTATAAAATGCATCGCTCAAAATTAAAAGAAATAGCAATTTCGTTGAAAAAATCTTTTACCAAAAGCATTTCGATAAACAAAATTCAAAAATTATTGTACTTTTGATGGAAATACACACAATTTCGTTGAAAAATTTACAAATATTTTACACTTTTTTATAAAATGTATCGCTCAAAATTAAAAGAAATCACAATTTTTTAAATTATATCACACCATTATGAAATCGTAGATTGATTTTTGAAATTTTACATTGGTAGCTGTAAAATAACTTCAAATACTAATATTTTAGCTTTAGATTTTGTAATTATTTCAGATTCCTGAAAAACAAAAGCAGAGTAGAAATAAAAAAACACAAACACTTTGTAATAAACAAATATATTGTTCTTATTTCGTATAATACTTAATAATATAAATATAAATGTACAGCTGAATGTCTTATTTTCTAAAAATTTGCTAGCAATTTACAAAACGGTAGTTTGAGGTGCACAACATTTCAAATTAAAAAGGCTGCAAGTAATAAAATCAGAATTTCATTGTGTCATTTTAAAGTTTAAGATGCACCCAATCTAGAATTCCCTTCGTTTTTGGTGTTGATGACATCTGCCTTAGAGGCGTTTTTCTAACGGCCCTTTTTTGGAGGCGTTTCCTTATCGGCGTTCTTCTGACTGAACCTTTTTGATGTGGACTTGGATGAGTAGCTGGTGTTTTTAATTTATATTCTAAATCGGACTCGCAGTTATCAGTTTCCATTTCGGTTTTTCCTGTAGTACCAGTCGGGGTTGGCTCCTTTTGCTGTTTAGGTTTAGCTAGCAACACGTTAGCAACGTTAAGGTCTTTGATGTAATCAGCAAACTGTAGGCGTCCGGGTGGATTAATAGTTTTTCGAGGCCGCAGAGTGTCGTGAACTAAATCGACTATGTTAGATGCCGGTAAATTTCACCCTTTATAGTAACGGTACCCTTGTGATCCCAGCTCACATCGTTTGAGGCACTCAAAATGCGTAGGAAAACTTCAGCTTTATTCTTAAAAGTTTTGGGAAGTGTAGATAAAATAATGGCATTTGATAGGCTGTTACTGGTTGTTTCAATGGGTATTTTGATTGGCTGCCGTGCCTGGTTTGTGAAATGAAGGTACCTTTGTAAAACCTGATTGTACTGGATCATCTCTGAAACTTCTTTGTGGCGTGAATTCATAATTCATATTCTTATATGGGTATTTCGCCACTCTGTAAATTAAAATATTAAATAACGAAAATATTAACAACGAACGTTTCGAGGGACAATCTGCCCTCGTTATCAACGAATAACAATAAAAACTAACAAGAAACTTATCTTTTTTTCACTGGAAGGAAAAACGACCAACCTCCAATGAATTTTTTGACATTGACGTTTGTTGATATCTGTACCTACTTGATCTCATCTTTAAGAATCGGTAGCCAACTATTGTCTAAAAATATTGAGAAAGACGACACGCAATTTTCTTCGTTAAGTAAAATATATGCCGTTTCCTTAATTTTTCGCCTAATTGACATCGATTCTTTAGACAAGATCTTTGTGTTGTCCCATTGTATTTTATGGTTTTTATCCCTAGCATGTTCTACCAGCTTAGACTTATTGAATTGATACGTTTTCAACATATTTTTATGTTCTTTAACTCTAACTGCTAAAGGCCTGGATGTTTCACCGATATAATATTTCCCGCATTCACAGGGAATCATATATACAATTCCTTGAATGTTGTTCTTTCGTTAAACGGTTTAGTTTTTGTAAGAACTGACCGCAAAGTATTCATCGTTTTGAATACCGTCCTAACATTGAATCTATTATCAATTCGTCTAATTTTGTCAGATATACCTGGAATATATGGTATATATACCTCATACAAGAAAAACACACAATTGAACTAAATACACTAAAGAACAGTGACACTTTTTTAAATAAAACTGTAGTTAATCTGTCTTCTAAAGAACTAAACGCCACTGACAAATTAGTTCTTGGCAAAGGACTCAACTACGCAGTGGCGCCAAACCGAATTAATAAACTTGATTTAGTTACAGTTATAGAAGAGACTTGTCAAAAACTTCCAGAAGACATTAGACAGGAATACAGAATTAGAGACAAAATCATACTAGAACGACCTTACACAATCAGACAAAATATATCTAAACAAGAAAAACATTCACTACACACACTAAAAACCGATAACACAATTAAAATTCTACCTGCAGACAAAGGCAACGCCACAGTAGTACTTGACACAACCACATACAACGAAAAACTTTTAACACTAATTAGTGAGGGACAATACACTAAACTAAATAGAGATCCAACACATACAATAGAAACAAAAATATACAGAACACTTTACAAACACAGAGAACAATTTACAGATTTTGTAAGACGTACGCTAACACCACACTACAGTAAACCACCACATTTTTATGGATTACCAAAGATACACAAACCAAATGTACCACTTAGGCCAATAGTTAGTTCTATAGGTTCTCCTTGTCACAGTTTAGCTAAATATTTACTTAAGATACTGACTCCTATATCAGGAAATACAGACACGTATATAAAGAACACGCCCCATTTCCTTGAAAAACTTAAAGAAGCAAACATAAACACACAACACTTAATGGTTAGTTTCGATGTAGTTAGTCTCTTCACTAATGTTCCAGTAGACAAAACACTCAACATCATTAAACATAAGCTACAAAACGATAACACATTACATACACGAACAACATTAAACGTTGGTACCATTATGGAACTCTTAACACTATGCATTAAAACGACATATTTTCAACTAAACAATGAATTTTACCAACAAGATTTCGGGATGGCAATGGGTTCACCTTTATCTCCCATTGTTAGTAACATTTTTATGGAAGACTTTGAACAACAACATGTCTACACGTACACCAACAAACCAGTAGTTTGGTGGAGATATGTCGATGATGTTTTTGCAATTTGGCCTCATGATATAGATGAGGTGGACAAATTTCTTGAACATATTAACAGTAAAGAAACCTCCATCAAATTCACATTAGAAACAGAGCAAAACAATCAGTTACCCTTTCTTGATACACTAATCACACGCACAATAAATACTTTTGAAACATCAGTATACCGTAAGAAAACCAATACTAATAGGTACTTACATTTTAATTCTAACCATCACAAAAACATAAAGACAGGCGTTGTAGAAAGTCTTTACGACAGAGCCAAAGTTGTTTGCTCTAATGATACAATTTTCAAAAAAGAGAAAGAATTTATTATTAATGTTTTACAAGATAATGGCTATCCAGAGACTCTTGTTCGGAACATTTTCAATACACGAAGCAATGCCACACACATACAAAGGAATGACACTCAAAAATATAATACTCTTACTATACCATATATTCCAGGCATATCTGACAAAATTAGACGAATTGGAAATAGATTCAATGTTAGGACGGTATTCAAAACGATGAATACTTTACGGTCAGTTCTTACAAAAACTAAACCGTTCAACGAAGAACAGCATTCAAGGAATTGTATATATAGTATTCCCTGTGAATGCGGGAAATATTATATCGGTGAAACATCCAGGCCTTTAGCAGTAAGAGTTAAAGAACATAAAAATATGTTGAAAACGTATCAATTCAATAAGTCTAAGCTGGCAGAACATGCTTGGGATGAAAACCATAAAATACAATGGGACAACACAAAGATCTTGTCTAAAGAATCGATGTCAACAAGGCGAAAAATTAAGGAAACGGCATACATTTTACTTAACGAAGAAAAATGCGTGTCGTCTTTCTCAATATTTTTAGACAATAGTTGGCTATCGATTCTTAAAGATGAGATCAAGTAGGTACAGATATCAACAAACGTCAATGTCAGAAAATTCATTGGAGGTTGGTCGTTTTTTCTTCCAGTGAAAAAAAGATAAGTTCTTGTTAGTTTTAATTGTTATTCGTTGATAACGAGGGCAGATTGTCCCTCGAAACGTTCGTTGTTAATATTTTCGTTATTTAATATTTTAATTTGCAGAGTGGCGAAATACCCATATAAGAAAATGAATTATGAATTCACGCCACAAAGAAGTTTCAGAGATTATCATAGCAACACATACTTCAATCTTTGAAAGAAGTATGCATAAAGTTTAAAATCGGCAAAAATCAGGTACGCCATAGTTTGTGGATCCAAAACAAGTCACCCTACATGTCCCAACTTTATGTACAGGAACTCTACTACAAACAAGCCTCCAGCGACAACCTCCGCTGCGAAAAACACCTTCCCCGTCACACCAATGCAGATATCACCACTGATGAGATCCCAATAGACAGGAACTGACCCCCTTAATTGCATCCATCAAGCTGGCAGCCTTCCAAACTCGTACTGTCCCCCTTTGTAAGTTCCTTGTTATATCCTTACTTCCAACAATAATATATCCAAATCTTATAGTGCAATTACGATGTCCTCTAAATCCTTCAAGCTAACCACATTAGGATCCAACCCAAATATAAAAAATCACATGTAGTATATGTATCCATATCCCGCCTACACTCAGATGCACCCAACTGATAGCACTCACATGAAGTCCCGCTCAAAAAATTTCTATGATTGGCTTTTATTTCGTAGTTTATCCAAATCTTCTGTCGACCTTAATACGCCACGAAGACCATTCACTTATTCTTAATTCTTCTTTGTAACATTTGTACTCTTCTATATTATATTTTTAAAAATTCGTTTCACCTTCCTTTCATTGATTTAATGACATATACCCTTTTATTACACCCACCAGACCCCTTATCTTTCAATTAGAGGGTTTTTTATTATTAAAAATTTTATTTTAATTATAAGATATGTTATGGAGAAAATTTCGTTGTTACTTTCTCATGATTCTTTTACTATAGTAATCATTCTTATAATTTTATTTTAAAAATGTTTTAAAATAAACCTTCTGAATTATCTTACTTTATGCAGTATGTTTCATTATTAATCTACCAGTTATAATGAATTTATTCTAATATGATTTTAATCTTATAAACTTGATATTATTTCATACTTAATTTTCAGATAATCATTTGAATTTGATTTTCACTTTATTTTCCAGTTTTAAGTTAATACAGCTTAAGATATAAACTCTGATATTATCAAACCACCATTCCAAGAAAATCAACTTATGCTTGACCCTTTTTAATAAATTATTCACAATTTAACGGCAACTGCCTTTTGATCATTCTCCAGAAGCTACCATAACAATATATTTCCCAAATATTGAACCGATCAACAACCCAAAAAATACTCCTATCAATACTTAAAAAAAGACTCTCCTCGATTCAAGAACAATATCCCAAAGCTAAAGCAAATTACACCAAATCCATTCCCCCATGGCTACAAAAATTTTCTATTGTTAACCTCCACATAATTATATACCCTAAATCAGATACCAGGAGCATCGCATTGTAGCACCGGGACACCGGAAAATTTCCCGGTGGGCCCCGACACAGAAATCTTCAATGGGTCCGTTTTCTGGTAATACTTTTATTAGGAAAATTAAATATTACACACAAGTAAAATCGATTGGCTACGATTCGTACGTAAAACTAAACTTCTTAGAACACACAATAGAAGTTAAATTTTAAGAAATTATAAAGAACAGAGAACTGAGAATAGATTAGGTTTTGGTGGCCAGAGTAACGCAAAATAGTCGGGCAATTTGAAACAGATCACAAGCGATGAACATTTGCAGTCCAATTCATTTTCTGTAGTATCTGAATTGACTAGTTTAGGTTCATCATTGAGCTTTAATACTGGATGAGCTTATTAGCTGAAAATTGCGATGGTTTAAAAAATTAGTCATCCGCCGAAACAGAAAAGTCTCATTGCGTCAATGCGAATGCTGTGATTCCAGTGATAGTAACGATGAATGAGATGAAGATGTTGAAGGTGAAGATTAAGAAAGTAAATTTAAAAGAGCACAGCAGATTTCTTCGTCTTCGTGTTATTGGTTTATTGTTTTAACATTTTAGAAACAAAATGTAATCCGCACTCCGCAATTTATTATAATCTCTGTATTGCGTACAATACGTTATATCTATTGCAATGGCTTATGAGATATTGTTGTGATATGATTGATATATAAATTCAATCAAAAGTCCACCACACAAATTATTTTAAACTTTGTAAAAAATCAAACGTCGACTGATTAATTTCTGGGTTCGCGGATTTATAATATTCGCTATAGTAGTTTGCCCTATATTGATAATGCATCCATCTGTTAATAATAAATTGATAGCTCAAATAAAGTACACATGAAACTCAAAATCTCAGGTCTTGGGTTCCTAATTTCAATCGAATTTTAAAGACTCGGACGCCACTGCAAAAGTGATTTGAAATTCAATTCGAACCGTACTGCGCTAGTGCAGATAAACTGACCCACATAATTCAACTTACACTGTCCGCCTGCGTTTTGAAATGAATTGTTAAACGGTTTTAATGAGTAATTTAATCAGGTACGTTTTTAATTTCGCGCCTTCAATCGGCGTCACTAAGCTCTTTTGTTTTCCAGGCTAAAACCGCGATTAACTTGTTCCAAAAGGACGCTTCCATGCAATTGTTATTCTTAACCTCAAAATTTGGACTTAAAATGGAAATCCTGAAGACGTAGCTGCTCATGGACAGGAACAATAGCTGGATTTCGGTTCCGCAGCTCGTGTTTTTAGGTAATGTATCACTTTCCCTGCTTTTTGCGCCGGTTAATTTTGGCAAATGCACTAACCTTACTTTCTTTCGGGTGCTGCCTCGGAGACCTCTTCTATGGTGCCTGCGCTGTTTGTTGAGCCCCCTGGATGCTGAGACGGATGTGCGGAGTCTTGTAGACCTCGGCCAGACCAGCTGGTACCCTATACCAGCCTCTGAAAAGCCGAAGAACACTTGCTTGGGATGCTGGGACGACTGCCGTTGGAATCGGAGGAGCTGGCCGACGAAAATTAATTTTATAGCGTAGAAATCGCCACCTTTACTCTCATTGATGCAGCACAAATTTCTCTACACACTGGTGATATTTTAAACTCAATATTTTGATGTTTACTATGAGAAAACTTAATAAATTAGTAGAGCAAAAACTGGCATGTCAAGAATAATTTTATTTCAATTGTTTGTGACCAAGCTTCTTATAAACAATAAAGCATCTAAATTCGAATTGACAGGATATAAACTGGGTACAAATTAACAACCTCCAACAATAAATTCAAATTTTACAATACATTTTGTGAAATTTCTTACAACTAAAATAAATGTTTTTCAAATTTTTCTTTAAAAACGTCTCTTAGCGCCACTCA
Source organism: Agriotes lineatus (assembly GCA_940337035.1). Taxonomy (NCBI): domain Eukaryota; kingdom Metazoa; phylum Arthropoda; class Insecta; order Coleoptera; family Elateridae; genus Agriotes; species Agriotes lineatus. The sequence continues at coordinate 19,177 of CALNHX010011235.1, forward strand.
CTTCGTTTTATTATAATTGTCTTGTCGCGCACGTCACTCTATTGATTAACTATTTACACTAACTTTGTTCATTTCCTGTTAATGTGTGATTTTCTTCATTAATTAAATAATGTGTCCTTTTCCTCAACTTTTATATTAATCTTGGTTTCATGTTCTATTTCAGAATTTTCTTCTGGATTGTGCTCTATTGCACCATAATCCATTCATTTATCCTCTTCTCTTACCTTATTTTAAAAAGCTCATAACACACGTCTTTATGTAATTATTATTTTAATAGCTAACGCTTCATTTTAAGCTGTGCATATTTTGAACTATTGTGCCAGTTTTAACAAATTTAGGTTCTGTTTCTACATTGCCCAAACCTTTTATATTATGTTTTAAAATTATTTTACTGACTCCAATACATGAAAATTGAGCTGCAATATTTTTCTATTGATTCAATTACTTTCAATGTTAATGGCCAAGTATCACCATTGTGGTTATGTTGTGTGCATTACCTCAACTCTGTGCTTTAGTGACATTATTTTTAATTTCTTTGCCTTGCTATCAGAGCTGAGTAGAGGGCTAAATACCACTGCACTATATCATGCAATTAAGTGTGTTCAGAGAGGATTTTTAGCAAAACCAGAATAATTTACAACAGACTTAATGGTTAAATACGTGCCCTAAATACAGGTTTCGCGGTGGCCGCCTATTTCCCTTGTAACAAACATTATTGCACGTGAATTTACAACGCAAATAACGATAAACATTGCTGCAAGAAATGCATATATTTATGTAGTAAAAAATCATTTTAATAGCAACAATACAAAAATAAGTTACAAAACGAAAATAAATCAGAAGTAATAAACAAAGGTTAATAAGACACTGTACACTTCTACTTCTTGCTTTGAATCCAGTAAAATCATCTATCATCTCGTAATAATTCAAAGACTATGTTACTTTTGCTTCTATTTGAAGTATAAATAATTTAATCTGTCAAGTGTCCAATGCAGTTTTGTGTATAATTTTTAACGCGTTTTACAATTGAGATTGATCTTTCTCCAGAAACGTTACTAATTAACATACTAATATATATTTATTAGAATTTTTAAATTGGGAAATTCATAAATAATAATATTGTTATTATCTTTTCCCACGGGATAGCTTTTCTTCCGTTTCCGTTTTATCATAAAATGTATTTATTAGATACATTGGAACCCTAAAATTTGCTTATCATAAAAGATAATTCCTCCAGTATGGTAGTTGAAACATTTAGCTCTGTCTCAGCGAGTCAATTTATTGTTACCTACCTTTAACATGCTTTAACTATCTACCATACTCGACAAAGGTGCATTTGGTGCAGGCAAACATTTCCAATTCCAGCAAAATATTACTACATGCAACATTACCCTGCAACAAATGCGCGAGAGTGGAGACCTCATTGAAACTTATAAAATTATATCGGGTTATTATTCTTGTCCGGTGGGTGTTTTTACGTTCAGCCAGAGTTAGATCGATGCAACAAACTACCAAGAAAACACTTTTTGTGTAACCGTATACAAAACTCTTGGAATTCTCTGCCAGCGCATTGTAGTGTTATGATCTGCCCAGCTTACACTTATACAATTATTATTTGATATTGATAGTGTTAATTAATGATCCTATCTCAATTGGTAGGACTACATCCTGCCAATTCATTATTTAAAATATATAAAATTACTTGATAATATACTGGCTTTTACATAAATTATTATGATTTTTATTGAAAGTGATCGTTTCTACGTTGCCCGTTTAAGTAATGAAAGAACCTAGAATTTTGAAATGATGGGAAATAAATTCTCAATGTCAAATTATAGTGGCCTAACCGCACATTTATAATACAGAAAAAATCAGAGTAGACTTGCCCTTGCTTTTCTGCTCCTGTGACGGATGTTTAGGTCTTTATCGGGCACCCGGCAACTCCCTCGAAGCCGGGGCCCCTTATTATCGGTTAGCCTGCCTTGCAAGCCTCCTGATCACTCGCCAATGTGCTGCTCGTCATCTGATCGCTGCTGCCGGCTTCAATCTCAGCTCTTGTGGCCAAAGCTAGGGCTCTGCTACGATGCACGATAGTTGCTGCCTACACTGAACTCTCCATGAAGAAAAGGTGAAGCCAGTGGCGGCTGCTCCTAAGAAGCGCAGGGGCGCTAGCCTCCCAGCTGTCAACATCCTATATGGCGTTCGAAAAACGTAACATATATTTTAGCATCTATCCTACCGATATAATAAAACAAGATTTATGTAATAAGATGCGGAGGTAGTTATTCCATACCGCTTAAAACATGTAAAACAATATCCAAAAAGTATATGAACATAGCATGAGTTATGTGTTAACACACTCGCTCGTATAAAACGTTGTAGCAGCAGAATCAAAGTATATCAATTTTAATGTGACACGAAGGCTAACAACGTTGCATCCGAGACAGTCGTCAACTGGCGGGTTTAGTTACAATTATAGTGCTCCCGAAATGTAATACAATCCTAGTGTAAGGACAGCCGCCGAAGAGCAAATGTGGTATAACCTTTGACATTAAAAATAAATGTATTAGTGCTCCGAGCACTGCTTTATAAAGCATCAATATATTGTCGAAGGAGAAGTTGGATTTGTACTCTAGTAACCAATGTATTGCTCTAATTTTTATATCCAGTTCCTCACTCCTTTTCGTGAGATGATCTCCTCAAGCGAGTAATTTATCCGAGCGCATACTGAGGTATCTGACATTATCTTTCGATTATATAACGAACGACTTCCGGGATTGGACCGTGTCATTATTGAGATTGGACAACTCAACATTTTGCCCACTTTTAAAAAGGGCTTCGTCAGGAGGTAATCAAGAGAGCACGGTAACCCAACGTGTGAACCACGCCAGAGGCGAAACTCTTCTAACGATTGGAAGGAGGAAAGCAAAGTATGCTTGGATGGTATCAATTTGCTGTTTAATACGACACTTCTACTTATAATATGTCTTGTTATGAATGTAATATAAACAGCCTTTTCTTAGTTTAATTTTATTTGTCATTTAGCAACCGAGTCTTAAATGTTACTTGTAATTGAGTTGACGCTTCTGTTCGAATTTGGTGAAAGAAAGCAATTCCGTACCGTCATTAGAAGTAGCCGTAATCACATTTTCATCATAGGGTAGATCAGCTGACCTGTGTAATTCCTGTTTCCAGAAGGTGGTTTTCAAGTTTTCAAGTCTCACTTGGAGAGTGGCTGCTAAAACGTAAATAGCAGATAGAATTGATGGGACATGACGTTTTAAATGTTTGCCTGACGTCTAAAAATACTGCGAAACACATTAACTTTTCTTCAAAGTTTTTTTCCAATTACATTGCTACTACTATTCGAAGATTTGTTGCTCATATTTTGACGTTAGCCTACAGTGGGGGCATATTGCTAAAGCTATGTCTCATCTGAGTTGCCCTAAACTCACTTCTTTATTATACAAATATAGAAACGACACGAATCACGATTTCCGCTTCGGTTATCGTAAAGGAGCAGTTTTGTTTAAGATCGGGACTACCAACTGCGTTTACTCATCGAGTTGTGCGTGCTGCCTCTTGGTTTCTTTTGCCTTCTGAGAGATATATACCGATTAACGGGTTCAGTTAATTCTATTGACGTGTTAATTTGTGGATAATATTTCAAAGTTGCCTTAGCTTATTCGAAATTCGGAGTATTGTTTACCTGCTTCGTAAGGCTTCGCGTTTGGCTGTCGTACGATTTAACGCTGCAACTTATCGCTATGATCAGGAATCCTAGTGTCATTGCGTCACGTTGCGGTGATAGTAGCTTATTTTGGTATTCATCACTTAGAAGCAGAAAAAAGCAACTTGAGAAAAACATTGGGGAGATTTTGTGGATCTTCGTTTCCAATCTAAATTTAATAAGAATTTGTTTATTTCACCCGTTGAAGTAAAAGGGTCACCTTGGAAGCGTTTTCTTTTAGCCAGGAGGGTGGAGGCCTTCCGAACCACTTGCTTTTCTTCATAGCCCAGCTACCGATAATATATCGAGCGGACCCCGAGCCTTCCCCTTCAATTTGGTACCATGAAGTACAGCTATTCATTATATAGTAATTATACAACTTATATTGTAATATTTAAAAGCGCTTACGCATTGTCCACCTAACGGACTCAAATATTGAGCACTTCGCCGTCTGGGAATGTTAATCACTATTTGGAACCTTGGCTGGTTTACTCCCAGTACACCAAAATATATTTCATTTAGTGTGTAATTTACCGTAATGTAACGTTTAGGAAAAATCCCGTGCTGGAAACTTGGTATAGGCGAGTCCTCAACAGACCTCCGAGAATTTTATGTGACTTGTGTGTTAAAAATACAGCATTAGATACTTCCTGTTTGATTTTTCTGAAACGAAAGACGGTGCGCGTTTTCAGGATTACCAGAATCAAAGAAGGTAAGGTAGATTCGCTCCATAAGTCGAACATGTACATCTTTGCGAAGCCAAGAGCCAGGTCATCCATGGCGGAACCTTCTCAATAGACGCCTCTACGTCTCTAGTGATTTGACTTTTGTAAGAAAACACCTACATTTCCAGATACTCTTATCTAAAGAGCACGAGCACGGGCTGCAGGAAATGCTCCAAGAACTTAACTTGGGAACTCAAGAAATTCACATGTTTAATCGCGATGAGACTTTAACTATCACGGTACAGAAACAAAAGAAGATTGTAGCAGTCAAATGGGTAAAACAAGTAACGACGGCTACAAGTCAAGATCTAGGTGTTTTGGTAACAATATGCTATATTGTTAATGTGGCTGGGAATACTATTCCTCCTGCTACGGTGTTTCCAAGATTTTTTTACCCAAGAATGGTTAGAGGAGCACCAGCAAGAATCCTCGTTCTCGTCACAAATAATGGCTGGATGGCAATGGCAATTTTTCCTCAGGTGATTGGACACTTTATCAAGCATTCTGGTTAAACAGTTAATAACCCAACTGTATTTATTTTCGACAAGCATAAGAGCATTCTGTCCGTAAAAACATTAAATTTAGCGAAAAATAATGCTGTAATAGTAATTTACGATACAAGTAACGTTATCAAGGTTTTTACATTACAAGAGAATAGTTTGAATGAACGAGCGACGTTAGGAGCGAGTTCTTTAAAATTCTCGAGTAATGTAGAAAGCGAATAACGTTACGTATATCGTAACACGGTTTATTTTATCCTAAAATACTAATCTTGAAAAAATAGGAAAAATGGTTATTAATGACACAACAGCGAGTGGTGGTATCACTAGTAAAATAAAAACACAATACTGTATTGGTGGTAGCACTGTCAGGTTATGTTAAATTTGAGATTTTCAGGTTAACTTTTGCGTCAGTTTGTGTCAAATAACAAACAAAACCTAACCTACTAACATCGAATTTGACATAGACTGACAATACATTTCAGTGCTGTCAACATGTGATTAATGCTAATAAAGTATCGTTATGTTATTTTTCTTAACAACACTAGTGTTGTTAAATGCATCTTAACGCAACTCGTTGCGAAGGAGATATTGTCATAATAACATAATAGGATAAAATAAATATATTTATCGGTTGCAGGATATTAATCCCTTGTTTACATATACAAAAGTAGGCTGGTAACTAAATCATAACTGATCTGTACGGTAATAGTCCATTACCGTACATGGCAACCATAACCATACAGCAACCGATAAACTATTGAACAAATCACGGATGTTATGAATCATAACAGCCTCAGATGTTTTAAAATCCTCGCTCGGATTTCAATACAACATCTGCGGCAGTTATGATACTCATAACATTCCTAGAAATGTTAATAGCTATAACTCTGCCCTCACATTATTGTTCCCAAAGAATGCAGCCATTAGACATCAGCGTGTTTGCACCATTCAAATCTTTCTATAACTCTGCTATTGAATCATCGATGTTAAGAAATCCTGCCGTGCCTATAACTATTTGTGAAATTGCTGAGTTTGTAGGACTTGCTCACGGTGAAGCACTAACACCATGTAACATAAAATATGATTTTCGTAAAGCCGGAATCTACCCTTACAATAAAAATACATTCACAGACGCTGACTTTCTATCATGTTTTGTGACTGGCAGACCAATAAAAGCTATGGAAATAGATGGATTGGGAAAATGCGGAACCCAGCCGTAGGATACATAGAAAATATAAAAACCAGAAAGTATCGCATCAACATTTGCATCGCAGAAGTGTTTAAGGGTTACCCGAAAGCAAAACCAAGAAATAAAAATAGAAAAACTCCAGAAAAGGGCAGATGCTTGATAGCAACAGACACATCAGAAAAGGACATACTAATAGCAAAAGCAATGGAAAGGCTGAAGAAAATAGAACGTGTAATGCGAAGAGTTTCTGCTGTATCGAAAGAAATGGAATCTGACATCGGTGAAGAAAACCATCTGAGTACCCACGATGAATCATCTGACTATGACGTTAACGACATATTAGCACATTTCTTGAAGATATCAAATGGAACTATGATAATCTCCCTAAGGCTAATTGTTTTATTCTTGTTCTATTTAAAACCAATGATGAACGTGAAAAAATGTTTTTATATTTTCAAGATTCTTGCTGAAAAAGATAATTTTGACGAATACGACATAATCCTTTTTCGAAAGAGTTAATCATTTGAAAATAGATTTGTTGTTCCTCTAACTGATGGTAGGATTTTGGATTACTTAAGTGATATAACAATGATATTACCAAACCCGCAAATGCAGGGCACCAAGCGGCCAACAAAGTAAATTTTGCATAGACTTCACCAATATATGGATGTACGTTAATTACAGACGTATTTACACATTATGTATACTCTTCTATAAAACAAACATTTATTCATCAAAATTTTTGCCTTATTTTTGACCGTGTCTCATTGTGGAACAAATATTTCCACAATGAAACATTACCGTAAAACAAAAAATTGTAAATAAATTTATAAAAAACAAAATTTGCTAAACAACATTAATATCATTTCATAAAGGGATAATGCAGTAATACGTCTGCCTAATTTTAGTGAAATATTAATAAAAATAGTTTGAAGAAATAATAATTTCAAAAAGTGTCTCATTATGAAGCACTATTCGTATAGCATAAGATAAAACATGCATTTAAGCTCTTTTCATACCGCTTTGTATACGAAAAAAGAACATTGGTAAGGCTTTCCTCCAATAAATCTTTTCGTATGGTCGGAATTTTAATTATCTCCTTGAGGCAGAAGTACATTCTTAAGATGAATTGTTCTAATTTCAATTAGGTACTTACCTCAAAATAGTCATATCATTGATCTTTGTCGGAAAATTGTGGTAAGAATTCCTACGTCAATTTTCAATCACTTGCAGATCAAACTGTTATTAATTTTAATATAATTCTAATATTCTGGGCAGCAGTTCAAGATATTTTTTGTGGAACTTGCTTATTTCAAATAAACCCAACATCATTCAAGTAACGCATGTTATGACAATTGCTGAACAAGTGAACACCCGTATGCCAGAATAGTTCTTTTGAATTGCATTTAATGCCTGACAGTAGTGGCAGTTTGCATGTCTATTAAATATTTTGTTTGCCGTTAGACTTTGCTCTGCATTAATTTCTCATTGCAACTAAATATTATTTAATGTAAGTAAAAATATTAGCGCTTGGTTAGAGGAAATTTGTTAATATATTTTTAAATAAAATAACCAACAACCTAAAGTACGTTTTTTTTTCTATAATAACTGTCAAAGTGTTACAATGTTGGTAGACATGTGATTAAAACGCTAGCAAATTTTTATACCTCGTGTTGGTAGGACTTTTTCAAAATTATGGTTATGTGTCAATTTAGAATGTCAAAGTTTCTTAATTTGAACTCTTGACAAATTTCTTTTTTTAACATGGAATCATCATCATCAAAAAATCGGATAAAAAAAGAAAACCAAGAAATATTTTAAATGCAAAAATGAAGCAAGCGATATTATATTATGACATATCTGTCAAAATGACAATATTTTTTTTAGTGGAAGAAAAGAACTAAAAATCTATGTACCCACATTATTAAAACTAGGGACCCTGCAGGAATGCAACTTATCCCCTAGAAAGTTGACCTTGAAAATTATTATAGGAAAAAAATGTACTATAGCTTAATACTGTTTTGCGTTTTGTTTTCAGGTATAACTTTTAATAACTGCTATTTTTTAATAGCAATGAACTTGGGACAGGAGTTGGCTCAATGCGAGGACAAGCAGGTTACATGAACCACTCATGAACGTCGAAAATTAAGTAGTTGGAGACTTACATATAAAGTAGGATATTATTGAAGGCGCTATTGACAACACAACTTATAGTGAGTTGAATATTAAGCAGGAAGAAGTTGATGTAAAAGATGAATTGCCTGGTACGGGTGTAGAAAATAGAAATCTTGTTGAAGAAACGGTTGTTCCAAAGGATTGCAAATATAAAGGATCACAACGAAGTAATTTAGTGAATCATATAAACGCGCATTCAGGAGATCAATCTTATTCATGTGTTATTGACAAATATAAAGTAGCAAAGAAGGGTAACTTAGTTGACCATATAAAGAGACAAACAGGAGAAAAACCTTATGCTTGTACTATTTGCAATTATAAAACGATAAAAAACATGACTTACTTAAACATGTGAGATAACATGCGGTAGACAACCCTTATTTACGTTCTATTTGTGAGTATAAAACAGTACATAAAAATCATTTAGTGAGTCATTTGAAGACGCATACAAGAGAAAAACCTGATTCGTGTTTTATTTGCGGTTATAAAGGGGTATGGAAAAGTACTTTGATTGCACATATGAGGACACATTCAGGTGAAAAATCTTTTTCAAGTTCTTTATGCCAATATAAAATAACAAGAAATAGTAGTTTAGTTGTACATATGAGTAGACATACACATGAAAAACCTCATTCATGTTTTATTTGGGGATATAAGCAGTACAGATGTACTTTAGTTTCCGTCTTGCTAATTCAAATTACTCTCGCCTCTCTCTTATTCTTCTTGTTACGTATCTTTTATGGGCTTCATTTCTTTCCTTGATACGTTTTTCACATTCTTCATCAAACCACTCTGCTCTTTCGTTTTTCTTTTTTGGTCCTAGAGTTGTGTTGGCTGCTTCTGTTAGGGCTGTTTTAATTCGTTTCCACCTCTCTTCTAATTGTTAATCTCCGTCCTCCCCCAGTTTTTCTTTTATTGTTTGTGCGAAGCTTTGCTGTACTTCTGGGTCATTTAACCTGTCGGTATGGAATTTCTTTGGCTGGTTTTCTTCTCCTTTCATTCCGTTTTTATTAATTTTACATCTGAACTTTGTCTAAACTCTAAAAGATGGTCTGATCCGCAGCACGCTCCCCTCTGTGTTCTAACATCCATTATGTTTGTAGCACCTTACCTGTCGATCAACACATTATCTATTTGATCACCGATAGTTCCATCCGGTGAGATCCATGTTATTTTATGGATGTTCTTATGCGGAAAGCATATTGAACTGATTATCATATTCTTGCTGGTGGCAAAGTTCATGAGAAATTCTCCGTTATTATTTGTCTCGTTATGTAAAGCGTGTTTGCTTTGTTTCTATGAATTGTTGTTCTTTCCCCAGTTGGGCATTCATGTCCCTTATTATCATTTTAATGTCGTATCTTGAGGAGTTATCGTATACATTCCCCAGCTCTTGGTAAAACCTTTCCTTCGTCCCTTCATTTTGTTCTTCTGTTGGACGTTTATTATCGTTAGCTTGATGAAGTGTGTCCTGAGCCTCAATTTGCATATTTTTTGTCGATAGGTTGGAAATGTATTATATTTGATTTCATTCTATTATCCACTAGAAAGTCTACTCCATATTCTCTCCTTCCATCTTTGTTTCCACTATGTAATATAGTATGTGCCTTTGTGTCCCTGATTCCTTTCCCCTTCTACTTTGTTTCCTGGATGGTTATAACTAGCATGTCGTATCTCTTCAATTCTTTAAGCACGTCTTTTTGAGCACCTCCATGTTTCGAAGACATAATCCATATTTCTTTACTTGAGTCGTTTCCGATAATTCCGTCCTGTGTTCCTAGGCATAAGCTTAGGTGTTTTAACTGAGATTTTTTTCGGGATAAAGGGTAGTTAGCCCCATGCCCAACGCCCTTTTCGAAACACCATATCTCCCGCTCTCGTCCGCCCTGACCCCGTTTTCCACCTGGGTTGGCTGCCAGATCTCCGGTGCGGTTGCTCAAGTTTCCGGGGTTCACCACCTTTATCTTAATATAAAAGCTACTTGGATGTGAGAGTCGGAATTGGATAGGAGAGGCTATGCGGTGCTAATCGGAAGCAGCATCGCGTGTGACACATTGACTACCCCATTTGAACCCCTTGTAAATTTATTAATGAAACCAATAGTACTTCATATTAAATTGTCTTTTCGTCATTAGTCCTTCGGGGAACTAGATTATATTTATTTTCAAAAATGAATATTTCACTCGCTTAGATTTAATTGAGAGCGGATGGCAGGCTGGTAAAGCATTTGCGTTTGCAGTCGACAGGTAGTGAGTTCAAGCCCCATACCTAGACATTGGTTATGTCGTACGCTCTCCGGCCACCATATCAATGTGTTTGGTGGTCCTGAACCCTGCAGAAGGACCTTCGTCCCTAATTCAAGAGGTTAGGTTATCCACCTGCCCCGGCCGCAACAGAAGAAGACTTATAAAACCACGCTTTGTGTGATTAGTAAGTCTCTCAACCTACGTTAAGAGGAAGGTTTATTTCTTTTGTCGAAGTCGTAATGAATATCAATAATTGCTTTCTTCTTCTTTGTCTATTGTCTCATGCCTTATGGCGTCGGCTGTGGTGGAGTGTCCACCCATGTCCTCCACTTTTTCCTATCTTTTGCCATTTGCTTTAGTTGACTAACTGTTTTCTCCCTTTTCTTTGCCAATTCTTCTATTCTTAATTCCATATTCTTGCTTGGTCTTTCTACCCTTCGCTTCCCCTGTCTTTTGGATTCTGCTACTTTCCTGGTTAGTGCCTCTTTCTGCATGTTCTGGACGTGTCCCAACCATTTCAGTAGTTTTTCTTCTATTATTTGAGTAATTGGCTTTTGTTGTATGCTTTTTCTTGTCTTCATTTCTGCATCTGTCTCTTTTTGTTTTGCCCGCTATTTTTCTGAGGAACTTCATTTTTGCTGCGGTTATCTTACTTTCATATTGTGTTGTCATTGGCCAAGTCTCGCTTCCGTATGTCATGATAGGTACTGCTACTGTGTTGTATATTGTTGTTTTGGTTTTTGCACCAATTTTCTTCTTTCCTAATATTGTTTTGTTAATTTGACAAAATACATGCGTGGCTTTCCTAGTCCTGTTTAGGATCTATGTGTTTGTTTTTTCATTTTCGCTTATTTTTGTCCCCAAATAATATATTGTGGAAACTTGTTCTAGTTTCTCTTCACCGCACTTGATATTTTGTTGGTCCCGTTTTCCATTTATTATCATAAGTTTTGTTTTTCTTTTGTTCCTTTCCATACCCTACTTCCTCTTATTATAGCCCAGTAGCCTGTTTTAACCACAAAGTGGTTCTATGCGCCCTCTTTACCCTTAGGCCGGGTAGGTGGCTAACCTTGCCCGTCGAAACTGAGGAAGAGTTCCCTTGTTAGGGGTTAACGACTACCGCAGGTGTTAGCGTGGTAGCCGGCCGCCTGAGAGGCGAGCATTTGCTCGCGGGACCATCCGCTTACCATTTCCATACCCATTTTTATTATTGTCTTGTCCCATTGATTTTGTCTTTCGTATATTCCTTCGGCTGTCTCCCATAATTATTATATCATTTGCATATAGCAGGCTCTGTAGTTGAATTTGGCACAGCTCTCTATACCCAGCTGTTATTTTGGCCATGTTTTCTTAGCACATTTTCAAGATTTTGCCCATGTAAATGATAAATAACAGAGGGCTCAGACTATCTTCCCGCTTAACTCCCTTCTGCATCTCAAATTCTCTGGAGTACTTTCCTTTTATCATAACCTCTCCTCTAATGGTTTTGTATAGGCTTTCAATCACTCGTCTGAGTTTTTCCATGATTTCCAATTCCAGCAGGCAGTACTGGGTCGAATACAGCTTTCAAGTCAACAAATACTAAATATTCCTTTCGTTGTTCCGTTGCATTTTCTATTACCCTTCTTACTATGCTTATGTGGTCCTGTGTTTGTTTTCCTTTCATGTATGCTGCTTGTTCGTTTTCTAGTTTCATCGCCACTTCGTTTCTTAGTTTGTTTTTTATTATTTTGATACACATTTTGAACAGCGTTGAGGTTAGGCAAATGGCCTTATAATTTTCACATTTACTCTTCTTTGCTGCTTTTCCTGTTTTCAAAGGTTTGAGTGTCCGCATTATTTCCTCTTCCACTATTTGGTGCTGGTTCTTATCTCTCTGGAATTTTTCTCCATAAAATATACTTCACACTTTTAGCATTTCCTCTGTTTCCGTTTTGAGTGCTGAATTTTTGTCTTCTAGGTTCCATATTTGCTTATGTTTCTTACACTTCAATGCTCTAATTATTTGCCAGAACTTGTTTTTGTTTGTGCCGTATTCTCTTTGCACTTCTCTTCCAAATTCCTCACAGGTTTCATTTTTTACTTTTTTCACTTCCTGTTTGCGTTCGTCTCCTTTTTGTATGTATTTCATTTCATCTTCTATGTTTTCGGTTATCATGTATTTTTCCATGCCTTTCTCTTTACTTTTATTTTTCTTTCACTTTATTGTTCCACCATCTGCTGCTTTTCCTATTTCCATTTATTTTTCTTGTCCCACAAGTGTCTTTTGCTGTTTTTATTATAATTTCTTTGGAGTTGTTAAAAATTACTTCCAATTCCTCCTCTTTTGCTTCTTTTAATTTTTCTCCTAGCTGTTCTCTATTTCCTCTTGGTATCTAGAATGTATTCCGCATTTGCATATCGTTTGTTATGCCGAATTCAAGAATTCACTTTCCGTGTCGATTAATAATCTTTTCTGTTCCATATTTTTCCACGCATACGATTGCTTTGTTTGTATCTTTTCCAATTTGTCCATTCCAATCTTCTATTAGTAGTACGTCTCGATCTCTTTCTCATGCTTATTCCATTTGTTTTTGCAGTGTTTCATAGAATTCTTCTACTTCTTATATTTCTGTGCCTTCTCTTGGTCCATATATTTGTATTATTGTTACCTAGTCTTGCTTAAAGGTTTACATCCATATAAATAATCTTAGGGTTTATTGCTTTCCAATCCATAATTTTCTTTTCTATTCCTTCGTTTGGTAACAGTGCTGCTCCTTCAGTTGCTCTTTCGGCTATTTTAACTCGTGAGTATCTTAGTGTATAGCCATTGTTTAAAACTATGTCCCCTTGCCTTTTTCTTAGTTTCACTAACTCCAGGTATGTGAATGCTCCTTTCTTTCATTTCTTCGATTATTTCTTGGTCTTTTCCATTTAGCGTTCGTATGTTCCATGCATTTATATTTGCTTTTTGTTTCAGTTTTTGTTCGTTACTACTTAGAACTACTTACTTAACCGTTTTGAAAATAATGCCGTCCGCCGTCTGCAAGAAACTGCTGGGTTTCTACTTACGTCTTGAACTGTCATCATCATTATATTATTCTGATATTTAGAATAATCACCAATTCGCCGTCTCCCAACATTTGCCACCCTAAGCTTTAGCCTAGTCAGCCTGTGCCAAAATCTGCATCTAAACAGAGAAATTTATTATTCAAGTATTAAGTCGGTACGACACGATACTAATCCTTTGCGAAAATTTACTCGTCAGTTTTTTGGATTTTTTTTCCTAATCCAAAAATGCATGGAAGGTACTCACCCAGATAGCACGTACGCTTACGGCAAGCTTGCTTTTTACTTAATTTACGCTTGTCATGGTAGTTTTACGCGACAAGCGTTGCAAAAGCTTGAAGCAAGCTTAGTATTTCAAGTCTTCAAGGAATGCTACGTTTTGGCAATTCCGAAGTTGGCAGCGCGCATGCCTGACTCAGAAAATCAAGAACGCACACGGAAAACGATGCGTAATCGCTTATGCGTCTCTAGCGATTTGGTATTGTTCTGTGCTGGCGAATATAACCTAATAACGGTGTACTGGTTGATCTTGGTTGAGCCGTGTTTTAAGTTTAATTATCAATTATATTAGGACATCAGTGAGTGGAGGCCTAGAAGATAAGTAATTTTATAGCATTTACTTTGTTTTCTCAAGTTTAAAATAAATAAGATACTAAAAATTAATCGTGGTGTTGTAACCGTTCCATTGGGAACTATTGCAGTGCTTTACAGTAATAAAACTAGACCCTGCATGCATGATTTAACTACTGTTCGAAATCAAAGTTAAAAACTTGCGTTAAAAATTAGGGTTATTGTACAACTATGTATCGTGACGTCACTCGGCCTTGAATATTAATTTCTTGCTGCAACAGGGGTGGGTAACGGCATTTTTGCCGCGGACTTCAACGATGATAAATTGCCAGCAACAGCTAACCAAAATACGAATCATTTATTGTTATTACTGTACAGTACTGTTT
>CALNHX010011236.1:0-33721 GCA_940337035.1 Agriotes lineatus
TTTAACAGCGGTTAAATGTTGACGTTTGAATTTTTATCATTATTAAACTGACAGAAACCATAGTGATTACGCATTACTATGGATATGAAGGAATAATCACTGTAATTTCTACCACCAACTGGAACTATTCATCCTCATAACACTGCAAATAAGTTGAAATAGCCGTTAGATTAGACCGTTGCTTGATCAGCTGTTTTTCAAACTGTACCTTTTCGTTCTGTGGCGCCTGTCGAACTCTGCTTTAAAGCTTATTATTGCTTGCTAATGCAGCGTTGCCAGATCTATGTAAAGAGCCACCGATAGAAATCGTCTGAGCGCCAGTAACCGACTTCTATTACTGTTAGGGAATACCACTAATCGTAAACTGTAGGCGCAGTAGAAGTCGGTAATTTCGATTTGTAAACATTCCGATCCGATTTGACCACTTCTATTCGATTCAAGCAAAGTTAGGGAATAGGCCTGATTATCTAGGGATTTCTTTGCACGGACATTAAAGGGAGGAATAAATTTGGGGTTTTTATTGTAAGCATTCTGGTATTGCGGGTTGATCGTTATTTGGTAGTTTAAGTGGTCCTTATTTGAGAAAACTGATGTAACATGGTGCAATAGTTGTCGGTCTCTTCTTATGTCGGGAGGAGGATGGCAGGTGATACTGTAGATGCTCAGTACTGGGCTTGTTCGATGGGCCCCCGATGCAATTCTTAGACCATTATTATATACTGTATTTAGGGTTTTAAGTAAATTCGGGTTTGCACCACCGATAATACAACTACAGTATTCGAGTTTAGATCTGATCAAGATATCGAACATCTTCAGGAGACCATTCTGATTTCCACCCCAGTTATTACAGGAAACCGTTTTCATAAGATCCAATGATTTTCTACATCTGTTTCTAAGATCTTAAATATGCGATACCCAATTTAACTTCCTATCAAAGATAATTCCTAGGTAACGGAACTCTTCTGTATATTGCAGTTGTTGGCCATTTAGTTGCAGATCCGGTTTTTCTGGTGTTCGCTTATTCGAAAATTGAAGACATCTTGTTTTTCGGGTTGAAAATTTAAAGCCGTTCAGTTCATTTCATTTCTGTAGTTGGTTTAGTGCTATCTGTAGCTGTTGTTGTATATTTTTAATGTCTTGGTCTCTACAGTATATGACTAAATCATCCCCATACTGGAGACACCTCACAGGAGTTTTTACATTGATGGTAATGTCGTTTATAGCAATAGTAAATAGAAGTACACTAAGCACGGACCCCGGACTGCCATTTTCTTGTTCTTTTATTACAGAGTCTGTACTACCTATCCTTACGAAATACTTTCTACCTGTAAGAAAGTTCAATATAAAGTGAACTATTTCTCCTCGTAATCGTCACCTTTTAATGCCCCCAAAATTGTTGGTTTAAAATGCGTTTCTTGTAAACATATTATATTAGGTTGATAATCAGATATAAGTAACTGAATTTCTGGTAGGCGGGTATAAAACCCGTTGCAATTGAATTGGATTATTTTAGTCATGTATCTTAGTATGTAATGTTAGGATCTTCTTTGCTCGAGGTAGTCGATGTGCTGGTCATGTAATCGTCGGGAAAGTTTTCTTCGTATTGTATCTTTCTGATGTTTGATATAATTCTAGTAAACCTGTACGTTGCCCTGCGGTGTCTAAGAAGACTATATAAATCTTTCAGAGTTGTTAAAAGATCGTCGACGCCATCTGAAAATGTTTTAGCGGTTTCCAGTAAATTTTCAGATTTGCTTACTTTATCAAAGAAAAATTGAATTCATTGTAGCTAAACTTATACTGAGTGGGTTCATTCCGTAGCTTCTGTTGGATTGGTTGTAACATATCTTCCCAGGTTAGTTGATTTTCTTCTTCCGTCTTTGTTTTCTTCGATTTTTTCCGCTTATCGGGGATATTAATAGTGACTGGCTCTACCCGCGTGTGTATTTGACTTTGACTGTCGTTACTCTGCTCTATAGGAGTGGCGTCGTTGTTTTTATTCTGCGTGATAGGTGTTGATTCGGCACTTGTACTTTGCAGAGGACGTTTGTTTGCATTACTTGTCATTATGCTTAATTGCAGCGGTGACTTACAATTTAGGAAGTTATGTCCGATCTGCTGACATTTGAAACATTTCATTTCATCTATTTGTAAAAAGATAGATATTCATCTCCATCGAAGTTGATCAATAATGAATTAGGAATGGGATTATTTTCTTCAGGTATTATAAAAAATAAACAAATTTGCGAGTATTCCGCATCAGTTAACCCTGCTCTTATGAAGTACATTGGTGAAACTATTTTGATTCCTTTATCTCTGAGCAGATTTTCCAAGTATTCGTTAGTTATTGATGGGCAAATATTAGAGATGATTAATTTTTTAGTTGGGGTTATTAGTTTTCTGCATCCTACATCTGTACCTAATATTTTTAATGTACGATGATTATTAATAAAATCGTCTGCAAGTTCTTTAGAATTCAAATAACCACAAATGCGCCCGTTTGATAACCTTGAGGCTAATAGAATATTTTTTGGTTGTACTAGTTTTCCAACTGTGTGAATGTAATCTTTAAGCTGTATGCCATTTATTGCTTCCAAAACTATTGCCTGATTTTTGCGAGGGTAAGTTATTGTGGGGGCCTTTTTTGTAACAGTTGTGTAGGATGGCTTGGCAGAATGTTCAGTATTAATTAAGGATTCTTTTAAACTCCTGTGGCTGTGAGTTAGATTAGGTAAGTTTTCCATTGTTACGGTAAGGTTTTGCAATAAAAATATTAAAATGTCGTTCCCCGGCAACCTGGGAAACAAAGGATATTGGATACCTGTGTCGATGTGATACGGTGTTATCAAATTTAAACAACCTGGCACTTTTCACAGAACGATTCTATCCGCACAGTACACGAACGTCCGATCCCTAGAACGGCTAATATTAAACTCTCCACAAATATAGATACATCGATATGAATTTTGGTATACGTGTTTTCTATTATGTACTGCACTAACAATTTTTTTTTCATAAATTAGACTTGACTGTAAAAGGCACTTTACCTATCTTCCAAAACTTTTTTTAGCTCTAACTTCGTTATCTGTAACATTTTCTAAAATTTTAACTTATTATCTGAAAGAGAATTAAAATGCACAAAAATAATGTACTTTTAGTTCTTAAGCCTAAACGCAACCGTTTACCTAAAATTTTAGAAAATGTTACAGATAACGAAGTTAGAGCTAAAAAAGTTTTGAATGATACGTAAAGTGCCTCTTACAGTCAAGTCTAGTTTATGATTTTTTTATTAGTGCAGTATATAATAGTAAGCATATATACCAAAATTCATATTGTTATCTCTACATTTGTAGAAATTAACAAAAAAAAATAAAAAATAGAAAAGTAAACTTCAAGGCCCTATAATTTCTTACTGAAGGGACTTTGTACTAAACTATATTAAGTTAAATCGATTTATTATAACCTAAGGAATGTATCACTAATCTGTGTCCCATTACTTTTGGGGCACCCTTTATATTAGCTAGTCTTTGCACAGATTTAGATTATAAACATATGTTCTAAATTTAATTTTATAATAAAGATATGGCGGAATAAAAATTTTATGATAAAGGAATATTAATTAAATGCAAATAATATTGTAAATTGTCGCAAATGTTTCATTTTAATTTCAAGTCCCTGCAAAGGGTGTTTTTTTAAACTTGGCCAAAATTCGCTAAATTTAGTTTCAAATCTTTTGCCTTTGGGTAAACTCAGATGCCAGGGTCCGTTGCTCCGTTCTACTCAAATGTATAAAATACAAGAATAACGCAGTGTAAAAATAATTCCTATAATGTGTTTAAGTAGATACAAAATCATTCTTAATTAAGGAAAAATATTATGTATTTACGTAAAATATTATAAAACAAAATTCTTTCGGCGGAGTGCTTCTGAGTCCCGATATTTCTGGACGTTGGGCAACCCAAACGACACTTTGGTTTGCTCAGGTTGCTGCCCTAGACCCTCTTGAAATAACCTCGGAGAAGGTAGGCGCGGATGACTCTTAGCTCTGATACACTTGAGCTGGAAACCATAAGTCTGAAACAAACGCTACCAACGTTAACAAGATTATGTTTGTTTATCCTTGTCGGGCGGAAAAATACAATGGAATTACGGGTGTTATGGTGCTTGTGAAGTTTACAGCGGGTGTGTTATGACTTGCCGGACGTGGTACTTCCTTGACGGCCTCTTGAAGTGATATAAATTAAAAGTTTCTACCTTAGGAAAACTCCACCGTTGACAACTGGAATCTTCGGGAAACCGCTGGAGGTTTTGCGGTGGGCCCACACTCACGGCAGGTGGGCCAATTTTCCTGAGTCGAGATCCCTAGATTATGCCGGCAGCCTGGAGATTTCTCCTAGTATGTAGGTAAGTCGTGTTTTAGGTTAAATTGTTACAGAGGTTATGGCAATAACATACTGGAAGAATCAGCTGGTGCGGGCAGTAAACGGGAATTTTAGCAAGATGAGAACCAAGTCCACCGTTGCTAGACAGATAAAGTAATTCTTTAGCGAGATGGGAACCAAGTCCACCGTCGCCATGCAGGTAAAGAAATACTTTAGCGAGATGGGAACTAAGTTCACCGCTGCTGGTCAGGTCAGGAGTGATCGGAAACGGATGGCCAAGCTCCGGAGGGGAACTGGTGATCAGGATTAGGTTCAGGTCTCATGACTGAAGTTAAAGATTCTTCTTGTATAGTCTTCGGCCACCTCGTTATCGGTCCATTTCTAGAGGTGCTTGGAGAAGGAATTGCGTGACGTACCAGTTTACGCTACGTCTGTGCACCGCGGCTAGGGTCTACCCTCATTTTCAGACGTGATTATTGCCATATTATTTCTTGGTGCGGCTCGTCCTATGCCTTCAAGAGGGATTTTGACTATGCCATTTTTTCCATCGCAAACTGGAGGAAATTTCGTTGAGCTGCGGCTTAGCATGATGCCCGCTTGCCTCTTTATGCCATGTGCACTGCCAGCTCTATTTCTTTCAGTCCATATGATCCTGCTATAAAGTTGACTAAAAATAGCATAATATAAATATTTTTACGTAGGCATGGATCTTTATAGACGTACTTGGCACGATGTTTTTAGTATTGTCAACTACACCAGCTCTTTCTCTTCTGTTTCCCTTCGTCCTGCTGCTGTTTGCTTGTACTTATTGTGACTTCCTCGTCATCTCCCTCTTTTTCAGATTCTATGTTGTAAGATGCGTGTGAGGTTTGTACAAAAGTGTCACGTTTTCAACTAGTAATTGTTCTACGTCTTCCCCCCTTAGTAATTTTTCCAGACTCGGCAGTGGTAAGTCACAATCTTTTAGACCACCCAAACCCAAACAAAGCCTCATATGGAGTTCTCTGAATTCCCTTACGATAAGATCTATTTTGTATCAACTGGACAAATCGTCACCCTTCAGATCATCTAGATAGTTGTATTATTCTTGTTTATGCAGGCAATCAAAATATCACGAATACCTTGTTTCGCCCTTTTTAAGGATACTGGACTCTCGGAATTGCTTGGTTCACCATCACCATGACCAATTATTGCTTCGAACATATCTGCCAATCGCAGTTACAAATTCGCTTCCGTTATTACTATAAAGTAGGCACGGGACCCCAGTTATATAAAATATGTCTATTACATTATATGCCAATTCTTAAGCCCTTTTTATCTACGATAATCAAATTAAGATAATTTCTCATTGTTAGCTTTCTTCAAAGGAACATCCATTGTTTCTCCTATAACTTCTATATATATATCTTCGGATAATGGAGAAGTAAAATTGTTGTTCATCTTCTGAATATATGATCCTACTCGACCATAAAACTCAGCTTTGGTTCAACCTTCAAACGCAGTTAATTTTATAAAACAAACCACTAGACAAGCATAAGACAAATCGCTTATTTTTGTAGGATATAAACGATTCGACGCCTGCAAAGGACGTGTAATGAGTATGACGCAATAAATGAAGACATCTGAAATTGAGCATTTGTAGAATGCACAGTTCGCAAAATGTTCAATTGTAAATATTAATTTCCCGAAATATTTCACAGACTGCATAATTCAACATACTTAAACGCCGAAACAATACATCTTTTCGACAATTGATTATTTGTCTTTGCTCAAATCGCGAACTAGATATTTGTTCGGCAACTAATATTTTATGTTATTTTTTTTATATTTGCGACACTTACATATATATTTCAGCTAAAAAGCCAATGTATTAACCAAACCAAGTTATTTGTATATTTCTTATTTAAATATATTTATACCGTAAAAATTTCTCGCTTTAGTTCCAGTTCAGGATCGTTTCTAATTGATATATTTTATTTACTGTAATAATTAAACTTTATTTTCATAGTTATAAATATTTGTTTCATAACTTGTTTTTAATTGTTTAATTTTTTGAGTAGCAGTTACTCATTTGTACATGTGATTCTAATAACTCTAAATAGAAATTAATGATATAATTTGAACATTCTTGTTATTGTCATCATATTTTTATGAGCATGAAATATTTACGATACAAGTCCACGTAAAAATACAGAACTGAGATTTTATTAAAATAGTGCAAAAGGCCAAAAACTTTACTAATAAATTTAAAACCATGATCATCAGGATCTTAGTTTAGATTTTTGACCTTTAATATAATAGTTGGAATACTAGGATCTATGTAAATTTGAAATGAGCTAAAGAGTCGCATTCAGAACGTTACAGTCAAGGTCCTGACCTTTCAGTCAGAAATATGATACGTTGTTACGAGAAATATCTATATTATTTTATCTATCAACACATTTTAGAACGCCCGTTGCTGGCGAATATGGTTTCGCAAAAGAAAAATACGCAACAAACAGTATTCATGAACTAACGATCTCCCTTAATGGATAAAGTAGTTTATCATACTTTCAAGCAAAATTATGTCTATACAGTTTCCATGGAAGAAGAATCAACCTAAGATAAACTCCGTCTACGCGAAGAACTCCGCTAAAGGGATTAAGATAAGTAGGTACCCTTTAAACCGCTGGACATTTTGAACAGGTAAGAAGCTATTTTAGCCTCTACTGTAAAGTGTCTTATATTACTTTTAAGAACAAGTATTGCAATAAACAACTTAAATGGGACAATACTTTTAACGTAGACTGTAGTAGAGACCAACTGGACTGCTAGAACAAGTTTATATATCGGTATTGACAAATAAGACAGTGTTAAAGTCTCTATAGCGTGGGTCTTCCTTCTATTTTCGGTGGTTGTATTGTCTTTTCTATAAGCGTATATTTTTGTTTTTCCCTTTATTTGTGTATTTATTTCGCTAGCTGTGACGAAGATGTGCTTTACTTCTTCTCTCGTTGTTGCAATTGTGTATGGTTAAATCGAACACATAGGCAATATATTGAACCTAGTAGTGCCTAAGTATATTTTTTCTTTTTATTTCGATTAATTTAGTCAGGATCGTTGACTATGTGTTAGTTCAATTTATTCTTACTCGTATAATTACATCTAATGATGCATTTTTTCACTAATTTAATTATTTTAGCAGGACATTTTAAGATAATCTCTAAAATCTTTTTGTGGCGTGATATAATTCATATCCTTTTTTTAATATTTTGCCACTCTGAAAAATTAAAAATATTAAATATCGAACATTTCGAGGGACAATCTGTCCTCTTTTTCCACTGTCTCGGGTGTTTACCACACGACGTTTCGGGAGTTTTTATTCTAATCCCGTCCTCAGGTGAATGTACTCCTGGTTAGTCCTGAGAAGGACTGATTTTTGTACGTCTTTTTCACATACACTCGGTGCCTATCCCGGGGTTTGAACCCGGGACCACTGATCGCTGTAATTACGAGTCTGTCACTCGGTGACCGCGCTGGTGGTCTAGTGGTAAGCGAAATACCCAAAAAAGAATATGAAGGACATTTTAACATATTTAAAGATTTATAGTAATTATTTATTTTGTTGTCATTTTGCATAACCTTACCAAAGTCTATGAAAATGTTTGTTAGCTTCTCTCTTATCTCATTTAGTTTCCAAAATCTTGATCTGCCATTTCTAAAACCGCCTTTCGCTTTCTACGAAGCCGTCTAATATTTTTGCTATTGTTATTGCTACGATCTTATAAGGTACATTTAATATAATGGTGAGCTATAGTTTTCACAACAATGTAAGTTTTCTATTTCAGAAACTGGTATTATGTTGTTATTTAACTATTCTCTTGATATTGTGTAACCCCGCCAAAATGATCCTTATTGAATTATGTTATATCTACTAATTCTGATCCTCCGTATTTTATTAATGCAGTAGAGATTCCATCCATCCATCCATTGCTGAGCTTTTGTTACTTTTCCACATTTTCAGTAGTTCTTCAATTTCTTTGTTTTGGTAATTTTATTTCATAATTTTTCAATTAATCGTATTGATATTGTTTATACCTTTATATCCATCTTGTGCGGTTAACAAATCATGTTTCTCCCATCTTTCTAAGTTCTACTCTTCACATTCGGTAATGTATTCTTTTATATTTTCTTTTTATACAGTTTTTTGTTGCAAATCTTTTCATATTTTTGTATTTGATTTACTTATAAAATTTTGTCGTCTGGTGATAATTACAACTTTCATCTATTTTCATAATATTTTATTGCTATCTGTTTATTTTCTTATGAACATGGTTTGTTTTCTTTTTAGGTTTCTTACATTGTTTCCCATTTTCTTTAGTATTTTTATTCACCCCTACAATCGCATTATACACCTTATCGCACTATTGTTACTACCGCTACTTCATTTTTGTTATACTGTGAGATGTGAGGCTTTTGAGCAGCTCTCTCTCTCTCTCTAGTTGCTTGATGTATTAGTTTCTTTTTTTTCTCATGCACAGGCTTTTTCTGCCAGAGTATGAATTGGAACATAGCATAATGTAATATAAGGCATTTTACTGCTAAAATAGATATATAAGTACCCTGCAATAATAAAAAAATGGTTTTTGTCGATTGTTTAGTAAAAATGTCAGCAAGGTACTCATAATTCAAAATTATTGCATCTTTTTTCTAAAATATTCATCTTAATTCTCATTATTAGTACAGAGGGATACTTTACCGCTTAAACATCTGAAAACCCCTTAGAAATTTAGATGGCATTTCTTCTTCTTAAATGTGCCATATCCTAAGCGGACGTCGGCGATCATTCTGGCCCAAATAACTTTATCTACTGCTGCTCTGAATAATTCAGCAGATGTTTTCCAGGTCTATTGGGGTATGTTCCTCAGCCAAGATATGCGGCGCCTCCCGAGTCCTCGTTTTTCTTCTACTTTACCCTCGGTGATAAATTGCAGCAGTCTATATTTACTGTTTCTCATGATGTGCCCAAAATATGCCATTTTCCTCTCCTTAACTGTTTTAAGAATTTCTCTTTCGTTTTTCATTTGCTGAAATACTTCTTCATTGGTTACATGATAAATCCAAGAGATTCTCAGTATTCGGCGATAGCAAGTTCAAAAGATTCGAAGCGTCGGGAGGCACCATCAGTCAAGGTCCAAGCTTCAACTCCGTAGATCAGAACCGTGAACACATGGTATTTAAGGGTTCGGATTCTGGTGTTTAGATTTAGCTTTTTATTACAGAGCACATTTCTCATACGGTTGAAAGTGCCTGTAGTCTTCTCAATCCGTATCTTAATTTCCCTGGAGTGATCCAATTGATCGTTCAGATTAGTTCCTAAGTAGTCAAACGTAGAGACTCTCTGTAGCACTGCCCCGTCATCTCGAAATTGGTGATTTATAGGTTGTTGTGTTTTACTGATGATCATAACCTTGGTCTTAGAAGTATTCAAACGCGTGTTGTAATTCCTACAAGTATTTGTTACTCTATCCACTAATCGTTGAAGCCCTTCTGCATTCGTTGAAAACAGCACAATATCGTCGGCGTATCTGAAGTTGTTGATATATTTTCCGTTTAGCACTATTCCATCTTGATCTTTCTCTAGCGCATCGTTAAACAGGCTCTCCGAATACACATTGAATAGCAGTGGTGACAACACACATCCTTGCCGTACTCCTCGTAAGACTGAGAATTCTTCCGATCTTTCATTGGCAGCGCGAACGCAAGCTTTTTGGTGCCAGTATAGTTTAACATATAATCCGAAGATCTTTATCATCCAATCCCGATTGTTCTAAAATTTCTGTTAGTTTCCCATGATTCACCCTATCAAAAGCCTTACCGAAATCTATAAAACATGCATCAACGTCCGTGTTGACATCACGTGCTCGTTAAATCAAAACGTTAAGGCTAAACAGAGCTTCCCTTGTACCCAATCCACTTCTAAAGCCAAACTGCGGCTCACTAATATTTCGTTCCAGTTTTGGATATATACCTTCATGGATGATTCTTAAGAAGACCTTCAGCATATAGCTCATCACACTAATGGTTCGGTGTTCTGCGCATGTTTTGGCTTTTGATTTTTTCGGGATCGGAATAAATACTGATATCAACCAGTCATTCGGAATTTCAGCAGTTTCATCAATATCATTGAACAGTTCTGTTACCAATTTCAGATTGGATTCTTCTATCATTTTCAAGATGTCGCCCTGTACTTCGTCTATTCCCGTTGCTTTATTGGTCTTAAGTTTATGGATAGCATTTCGGGTTTCTTCCATGGTGATTGAATGTCCTACGTTCAACAAAATTCTTACGATGTTCATCATCAAAGAGTTCCTGCATGTATTCCTTCCATCGTTTTATTTTCTCTGTATTCTCTAGGATTATTTCACCGTCTCTGTTTGTGCTTCTTTAACTATTTTATGTAAGTTTAATGTATCATGTCGATTTACTAATTCCTCTATCTCGGTGCATCTTTCCTCTAGCCAAGCCTCCTTTGCTTCTTTGATCTTTTTCTGTATTTGTTTATGGATGGCCTGTACAGGGAATGAAAGCTCTAATAGACAACGAATTTAGGGATTTTCTTTCTGAGATTTTTGTATAGTTCGCAAAAACTGTAAAAATAAATTTTCTTGTTGTATTTTCTTATATAACCAATTCAATTAGTTATAAATATGCTTTACTAGCATCTCTAGAGGTTTTCTTATATGGCTATATATTTAATTATAATAAACTCTCATATGATTTTCGATATAAACAGAGGCCACTTAATCTCTCTTTAATTTAATATAAGTATGGCGAAGGCATTTCATCAAGAACTCGGTGCATTAAAGATATTTACAACTCTGCAATTTTATTGTTTTTGTAAATAAAGAATACTTTCTTCGTAAAGTGGAATTTGTTAGAAACGTTGACATGACGCAAAAGCGGCTTAGCTTCATAAATTTTACCACTTCTTGTTCAAGGGAAATTTCTGTTTACATTTGGTAGTTTCTCGTTGCTTTCGCCGTTTATACAACTTCTCCTGGTATAATTTGAACACAGACTTGCAATATTCAATGAGCGAAACCATTCGACTACCGGAGTTAAAGAATACTTTAGTGACTATTTTTCCTACAACAATTGTGAATCAAAATGTGATTCCATCTATTTAAGGTGTCTCACAGCTTTGACGAACAGTTTTTGTCTTCTTATCTGTTTAAGAAATTACACAGGTAATGTAGTTTATAACTATTATAACTATCTATAAGCAAGTGGTTTTAACTGTTCGTGTAACTGGAAATGCAGCAAGGCTTGCATTTAAAACTAGTACAAGAGTTAGATCTGTAATGCTTTTAAATATGTTGTTTTATAATTTGCTCTAACTGTATGAGATAGTCCAATCGTCACTTCGAAAAACTTAATATAATGTTTTTACCTGTGATTCTGAAGCTTTGACTATTTAGAAAAAAAGTATTATTATTTAAAATGAAAACGCAAGGAAAATATGCCCATAGTAAATACTACAATTTCAACAATTCAATCATACAGTTTATAACGAGTGAACGTACGAATTAAAAAAAACGAGGTTGGCATATTCCATTTTATCACGCAACACTCCTCAAATGTTTAAAATACCAGTACGTACCGAGTTTATTTTAATTTCTTTTTTAAATAACTCTTATTACAGTTAGTGCGGCAAGAGCAACATGCTTTGTATTTTGCAAATCACAATTTGAAAGTGCCAATCGTATCGTTCATAGGGAACTGTGCAGAAAGGTTTTAAAAGTAATATTCACAGTAGGTATGGATAAATGCAGGAAGGCGGCTGTATTTAGTAACCGAGGCCACCAAGGAGAATGTATTGAAATGTGAAACAAGTTTATCTACATATTTTTAATGTCAGTAGGAGACCTTACTGAGAATTTCTAATTTCAAACTTTCACTTTCTTTGCGCTTTTACGTTATCATCTAAATGCCAGGTTATTAAAAATACTTAGATTTCTTAATGATAGTACGAATATTTATTTTTTGATAACGTTAAAAACAAGTGACTATATCTAGAAATTCTAAATTCTAAAGCAAACAATATGGTATTTGTACAACCAAGAATTTTTATTCACGTTTAGTAGAAGGCCAGTAGAAATAGTAGTAAATAATAATAAAAATAGCAAGAGAAAATAAATAATAATCATATAAAGTAAATATAGATAGTAATTAGGCCAAGTTGAACTGTTTTCTCTGAATGGCAGTGTACGCATGTATTTACGTAGTAAGTATTCTTTACGCGAATTTTATAATTATTTATAGTGCATAAATTTATTAAAAATCTACAATTCGTAGTTAATTATAAACGTAAAATGTAAACCAACACTATTAATGATTTTTAGTAGATAACTAAGTATTCCAAACCTATTAAAACAAGATACAGTTATACCATTAAACAAGAAAAAACATTTCAAACAGGGTCTTTAAAATAATAACCTTACAATACGGTAATGCGCAACTTAGGATAACATAATTATCTGATTTCAGGTACAGCACAGTTTGCATCATTCTGTAACTTGTAACAAAATATTTATAAAGAAAAAGTGTTCTTTTTCAACGAATCATTTTTTTAAATATGATTTTTTTAACAAATAAAATGCCCTTGTGATTTCTTTACACCATATAATTCTTGAACTGCTGTTGCTGTAACAATTATTTGTTGTCATTGCAAATATAAGGTTAAATCTTGTTATTTTAATCTGTAAATTTGCTTTAGAAATCATGCTCTACGTCGTTTTGACATTACAGAGCAGTTAGACGACGTGTTAAGAACTTTGGAAAATGATCATCCAACGTTAATCGTAACTAGAGTTTTAAAGGATCAGAAAAAAACCGAAAATTTTGGAAAAAACTTGATTTTGCTTCTATTTTCGATCTTAGAATAACCACCTAAAGTTGACTTTATGATAAATAAAACACTCTCTTTTTCTGTTCTTCTTTTTAAGTAATTTGATTGCATATAACTTTTTCGTGAGTAATGAATTATTTTTCTCATTACTGGAAAATAAACATTACTACCAATAGAACCATCAAAGTAGCGAAAGACCGATATCAAATAAATTGCGCTCTAATAAATTGCCTGAAACCCTACGAGCGATCAGTTTTCATTCAATCGTCATACTTTATGCAGCTGTAGAAAATTGTAGAATAAAATGTCCACTTATAAGGGTAAAAAATACTTTTTTTATTTTAACCAATAAATATTCTCATACGACAGTGAAACGAACCGTAAATAATAATAATATCTCACTTAGTAGAGGAGCGGGCATTAATTAATGAAACACTTAACCTATTTAACATTTCTGCAATTGAATCAATAAATAATCAAGTGTTATTTCAGTCTATGTAAAATTAATAATAACTTTTCAGGCATCGATTGTAAACGTTCAAAGTTTTAGAATTACAATTTATAAAATGTATTCAAGCAAAATACAACATTGAGATTTCGGAAACAGCAAGGGATGCAAGGTTAATTAAATTGTGGCATAGTTGCAAATTCTAATGCTGAATAATATTTTAAAAAAATAGTTTTTGAATTATGTCCAACAAACTAATATTTTGGTTTTTCATTATTTTGTTATACGGTGATGTTACTAGCACGAAACTGCCTTGACATTATTAAAACACTTTTTAAAGCAGAGTTTAAATTTGCTTTTAGATTTCCATTTCTTTTCATAATAATCAACATATAACAAAAAACGAAAAATCAAAAGTTTCGTTTCTTGGACATAACTCAAAAACTAAGGCAGCTAGGTCGAATAATTTTTTTTAATATTATTCATCATTATAATCTGCAGCTTTTCCCCAATTCTGCCGACCTTTTATCCCTTACCGTTTTCGAAATTCCAATGTAAGCATCAAAATGAATAACCCTGGATACTTTGGAGTATACGTTAATAGATCAATAAACCTACCAAGTTTAAAAAAATCAAAAGTAAAAAATTAACTAGGAGAAAAGTAATTCAGATTAAAAATTTTACCTATGTTACAAACTAATCGAAATAAGGTAATTACAAATATAAAATTATTTACAGTGGAGTTATGTCGTTGTCCCACCACGTACACGAAGAAGAAGACGACGATGGCGTTAATGGAACGTAATAATAACGTTGTATATACCAGATGGCGGCTATGCAACGTGAAGTTTCAATATTGAATCTTAAATGTTAAAATATTCGTTCCTCTAATGATCTTATAGCTAAAGTGTACTTAATAAGAAAACAATGCTTCATCCAAATTAAAACTGTTAGTTTTAGTAAAATTAATGATGCCTTGGAATTATCTAAACGACAGCATGCACATTTACGTTAATTTGTCATTACTATTTAATATTTTAAAATGTATTCAGCACAAGTAATTTTTCTCGTTTTAGTGTAAATTGGTAATGTAATTATCACACTTACAAATATTTCATACTGTAGCTACCTCTAATTTCAAGCTTACATAATTATTATTCTGTCAATCGTTGTACTATTGCACCATTGAGAATTTAAAGATTGTGTGATAAACAAGATACTGTTTCCAGCATAAAAGAACTGTATCATTTATGCATTTTCTGCGTTGAACACATTCTAACGAAAACAAATATGAATAGTTAGTTATAACCGTCAAACAGCAATGATAAGTATAAATGTGCATGTTATAGGTAATTCCAGGGTATCACTAATTTTCTTAAAAAAAAACAGTTTTAATTTATACACTTATATACTTACAGAAAATAGAGTATGTTAACGGGTCGCATTTATGGATGTAGTATTTTTCTCTAAAAAACGTTATGTAAACTTTAGTTCTATAATAATTAGGGATGCAAATAATTTAACATTGAAACCTCTATACTATGTCCCGCAAGCCACCACCCGGTATGTAAAAATATCCAGGGTTATTTCAATTCCCCCAACTGGAGGCGGGCTACTATAGGAACCTTGCCTCCCTCTTCAACCAAGAACGGAAATTATAGGATGGGTGAGAGAAAGAAGGGGTGGAGAATGGAAGAGAGGACTGGAACGGTGGAGAAGTACTGCCCCGGCATTCGCCTCAGAGAACGTACTCTGTTGACTCAGGAAAACCACCTAAAAACCTGAATCAGAGCAGACGGCCAGGGGAATCGAACCCGCGACCTCCCAAATGCTAAGCAGATGTGCTAACCACTACTCTACAAAGCTCGGTCACCACCCGGTGTAAGTATATCATATCGTTATAAAATTTAAGAAATGAATTTCATATAAAAAGAAATATATGCCTATAATTTAAAGAAATTAAACCATTGCCAATTTTCAGAAAATAAAGAAAAATTAGTTTCATTTTACTTGTAAGTAATTATCAGGCGACATCAAAAAATTTATAATAGCTAAGCATTTATTTTTAAAGGCGCAATAAAGAAGCTAGAGTTTTGGAAAATGATTATTCGATGGCATGATTAAAATTTGTCCAGAAAACGGCAACCGAAGAAATTAAATTTTGTAGTTGTCGAGTCTCAGAATATAAAATTATAAGAAATTCGGGCTAGCCCTTTAGTCTATACGGCAAGTGCACGCACCCACTCGTTCTCTGGCGAACAGAAAGACGTTTTTATAAACAAGAATTAAATCTCCAAATGCATCAAATTAGACTAAATTAAATATTTTTAATGTAATTCATTTACCAAAATGTTATACATTTTTTCAAGATATTTGTTGTGAGATCATTAGGGAAGCCAATATTTGAACACAGTGCAATTAATAGGGAAATTTACTGTTGCATCCTCCAATGCAGCACCCTGTATATTCTAGGCTTTGGGAAGAAGAACTAGCTCTGCTTGATTTTTCTTTCTGTAAGTAGCGTGGTATCCATATGCGCTACTGATTGAATTATTGTAATTTATTTCTGACTAACATATACGTTGATACAAATTATTAGAAGAAATTAAAAACCCATAACACTCTGTATACAGGGTTATTCAATTTCGACACTCATCATTGACATTTTGGAAATGCATAGCAAGAGGTCAGTTAACATGGGCCAAAATTGCAGATTCTAATGCCAAGGAAATTTGTAAAAAACCCTTTTCGTTATATGACGATTATCATGTTGCTTACAATAAAACTAGTTGGCCAGTATTAGAACACTTCTTAAAGAATAATTCAAATTTGATATTAGATTTTTATTTGTTTTCACAATTTTCGAGATATTGCTAATACCTTTTTTATTTTAAATGCACAACAAGGATCTTCGAGAAAAGAGTATTTTCCTCTTTTTACTGACAAGGTTTTTACACTTATTTTAATAATAATTAAGTTATATGCAAATAGTACTCTTTTTATAGTAGGCTATGATTATTTAATCCAAACACATATCAAACCTTCAATTCACATATTGATTACATTTTAGTGGTACTTTAAAAATTAGTTTTGGATATGTTACTTGATTCAATAAAAGTTTCAGTTTCGTTACATTTATCTCTTACAAAATTGTAAATTTCTACACCGGCAACTTGAAACAAAATATTCAATTTACGCTGCAGCGATTGCAGCTCCAATATAGCATTCTATTGGCTATGAAAAAGTCACGTGGTACAAAATGGTACATAGAACCTAGCTGGGTGTAAACAGTGAGCTTCTATAATTCAGAGAACTCGTTCATAAACTGGGTTTTGTATTATTTAGGTTGTGGACAGATAATTACTTTAAACTAGGGTTGCCAAAAGGTCTCTTTTAAAGAAAACGTGTTCTCCCTTTTAACACAATGCTTTTGTTCTTTTTTACTTTCCCATACCCATAGGTATAGGGAAGTCTTGGAATCATGAAAATTTTGGAAATCGAGATTTTCACAGAAATATCCGTTTTGGGCCTCTAGGAACCCAAAAAAGTGGTTTTTAAAAAATGTCTGTCTGTGTGTGGGTGACGCTCCTACAGCCGAAAGTATTGCTCCGATTTTGATGCGCTTTGGAATGCGGGGGTGTATCGAAAATTCATCGACAAAATAAGCTTTTCAAAAAAATCCCAAACCGGAAGCGGAAGTTACGCATGTTTTTTTGGTATCACTGTTTTCGTGATTAAAATTTTGAAAATTTTATCACGGATAACGATAGAGGGTCATAAGACAAATCTGCTAGTTGTTTGCTGAACTCGCTAGGTTTAAAATGAAGGGCGCTATGATTTTTTGAAAATTTTGAGTTTAACGCCCTATTACTCAAAAACGGATGAATCGATTCAATTGATTTTTTTTTCTGAATAGTATATGAAAGCTAACATGAGATGATATAAAAAGTGTTTTGAAAAATATTAAGGGGCCTAAATTACAAATTTTCAAAATTTTGGAAATTTTCTAAAAATCATTTCTCAAAAACTGCCCACAGGAATTTGTTTAAACTTCATACACTGATATACCCCGAAAAGGGCTATCGATTTGTTTTTTAAAGAATCTCATGAATTATCTGTGCCGCCCTCTACGAAGCTTTGAAGTTTGAAAATTTAAACCCCTTTAATTAATAAACGAAACAAGATAGGTAGCTGGGGTTTTCATTGAATTGCTCAGTGCATAATGGAGCATATGAATATGCAAAAAAATATTACACTCGTGGATATATGTAAACGCACCGGCCCCCTCCCCCCTCTATTTTTGAAAAATAATTTTTTTATTCTAACGGTTGTTATATTTTTGCGTCAAAGAATCTTTTTCCGCGAAAATAAAAAAATCGATTTTGTATGCCCTAGAAAATATAATTTCCAGGTACTTAGAAAATTTCACCTCGGTGCTACAGCCGTTTTGAGGAAAATAATACATAAACTAGCACAGTGGCGGCTTGTCCACTTGGCGCCATCTACAGAAGCTCGGTGGTCACGTTTTGAACTACACATTCTTTTATATTTACCCGCAATTTACGTGAAAGTGTAAACGCTTATCACGGTGAAGACGTGAGTCATCGAGTTGAAATTTTGATATGTTGTAAAGACTGTTGAATAAAGACGATATGAACAGTTTCCAGTATGGGAAAGTTCAGGGAGGTAGTCACGTCCACTTTTTTTTTATAGGTACTCAGATTATTCTCTTTTTTAATTTCTCCAACTTTTAATTATGTTAAGTTTAAGTTTTAAACAGAAAATCATTGTACTTTAAAAATTAGCTGTGAAGAAAGTGTTAGATTTATACTGCTTCAAAATCATATTTTTTATCACTCGGCGACTCTTCCCTTATGTTAAAATAATTTTTTGAAAATGATTTTAGCAAAGCTTATTTAGAATTTGCGGATTCCTAAATGCATCTTTTCCGTTAAAAAAATATTAGAAATAGGAGCCGAACCAAATTATCTGTTGGAAGTAATGACTACAATAGATTTATTAGTAGGTTGCCAACAGGTCTCTTTTAAAGAGTAGTCTTTTTTTAACGCAGTTATTTTGTTCTTTATCTTTTTTATACAGGGTGTTTCAAAATTGCGCGGAACAAATATAAGGGCGTCATTCTGCATCAAAAAATAAGAGAAAACTCTAATAAACATATGTCCTAAAATCATTTATTTCAAAGATATCCTTGATTAAAGAATGAAAGATAGCAATTCGTTTTTAAAACGTTTAGATTTAGTAGGCTGGTATTTGGTTTTTATTATCTGTATGTGTTACTTACAACTATCAAAATTATTATGAGTGAGTCAGAAAAAGGATATTGTATGTAAACAAATAACGTGTTAAAACAAAACACCAACAATTTTGCAATACCTGGCCAAAATGCCAATGCAAAAGGAATATTTTCCATGATCAACCGACAGTGCACCAAAGAAAGACATTTCCACTGACCATTGAGCGTAGTTTATAACTACAAAAGTCCTAGCGATTGCATCCTTCTCGTGGTGGCTCCGTTGAGACTGAATCCCGCGGATCTAGACTGGGAAGTCGATAAACATCCCCCAAGCCCAGCTGTCGTGTCGTAGCTAAGGGTCTGCACTTGGGATAACGATGCGGGCAAAGACGAACCTCTGGTCACGTCATTGCCGTTATACCATGCATGTATATCCCTGCTGTAGGCATGTATTACGGGGGATATCTGTGCTGGGGGTCTTGGCTTCACCGCACGGACCAAGAGGAGAAAGCCTCAATAAAAATTCTAAATCTCACAGCGGGGGACCAGGCTTAAGAGATGCATGGCTGGCTAGAAGATCAGCCTTTCTGGTTCCAAAATCCCCTTTTCGAATGTTATATGCGACCCGTGCAAAGCAGAGCACCCGCAGGTGTAGGCAGGAGCTTATAATATGCGTCATGAACGGAGCCTTCTGGATACCAGGCGCCCTCCAGAAGTATTTAGCCAAACCTCTTACAGTTGCATTAAATACTCACTTGTATGGATTTAACAACTGCTTTTTCACAGTGTGAATGCGACACATTGATGGAGTTATCACCGCTTCCGATCACTGATGCTCAGACTTCAGTGACCGAGACAAAAATGAAACAGTGTGCCTGTACTGCAGAGCTAACAGTCCAAACTTCCAGTCAAGGATAGTCTTCCGAGCAGAAAAAGGCCACAACCGGAGCGGACATAGCCAACCAACTTGGCAAAGTGTCCCTCAAAAAGGTCCAACTTACAGCCAAAGAACGCAGAGAACGCGTCAAGCGAGCCTGCTAAGCCAAGGGCATTAAGTACGACCCAAACTTCAAAAGAAAGCAGAAGATGAAGAAGAAGAGGGCAGCAGACCCAGCTTCGAAATCTGAGAAAACTGCAACCAACCAGGGACAAAAGAGGCAACGCTCTGACGAAGCCACTCCCTCCCCGGCAAACACCAAAAAGAGGCCCAGACAGGTTATAAATATTACCATAACCACTATCAGAATTAGTCAATCAGTGAATAAATGGCAAGTTTCAGACGAACCATCACTCTCTGACCACAATTATATAATCCTTTAACTGCCTGAACGGGAAGTAAGCCAAAGAGTTTACTACAACCCAAGAAAGACAGACTGGGACATGTATAAACAAAAACTACAAGACAAGATAGAGCACCTAAAGTTCTGATCTCCTAATAAAGTAGTTTTAGACTCAAACGCTGAAACAGGCCATGATTGACTCTTTTCAGAGTAGCTGTCCTCTAATGGACCCAAGTCAACAAAGAGCAAAAAACACTCAAATTGGTGGAATAAAGACCTAGAAATGACCAGACAAGAAGTCAGACGTCTGTTTAACAGGTCTAAAGCAACAAATAACTGGGATAACTATTACAAAGCTCTCACAGACTACGGCAAAAAGATCAAGGCAGCTAAGATAGCAGCCTGGAAAAAAAATTGCCAGGAGGTGGAGACCACGCGATCCACAGCTAGACTAGACAAAATCATCTCAAAGCAAGCCATGAACCCAGTAGGCACTCTTAAAAAAGAAAGCGGAAAATACACTACAACGGAAGAGGAGACATGATCTCTTTTGATAAAAACTCACCTACCCGGAGTAGTGGAACAACCTACTCTGGCTAAACCCAATCATACTCCTAGGAGGGAAGACTAAGAAACAGTTAAGAGAATAGTCAGCAAAGAAAGGGTTAGATGGGCAACTAGCCTCTTCAGTCCTTTCAAATCTGTTGGAAACGACGGCATACAACCCGTAATGCTGCAGAAAGGGATAGATATACTGCCGAACCCACTCATCAAAGACATGTTCCAAGCAAGTCTTGCCTTGGACTACATTCCCCAAGCCTGGAGAGTGACTAAAGAAGTAGTATAGAAAATAATTATAATGAGGATGAAGAGTAAAGAGTAAACTAAATTGAATTGCTTTTTAAGAGCAACTTGAATTATAAGTGCAATTTTCATGTTCCTAACTATAAGAACTATTATTTGTATATACAGTGTCCTTCAAAATGTATGCAACATATGGGAAACTTTTTTATTATTTCAAAAAATAATTTACTCTTTATAAAAGTTTGTGCGTCATTTAAAACTAGTTTTCGGAATATAATATTTTTCAATTGCTATACGGTTTGGAGGGAAATAAAATTAATTTAAAATTGTGACAGAAGTAACCTACCTTTATTTCTAACAATTATTTAAAAAGTTCTGAGATAACTATTATTATATTTAAAAGCTAAGTTCATATATAAAGTTTCGATAAAAACTATTAATTTTTATTTTTATTCGTTCTTTTAGTTGAAAATTGTGTTACATCAACGAAACTGATGATTTCTCGAATAAACCTTTATAAAACCTTATGCTTCTGGTATTCTTAGCTATGATTCTTGTTTAATTCCGTGGCCTGTCTATTTTTATTTCAATAGTAGCGCTACAAAATCTTAAATGCAACAAGTAATGTGGCTTAAATACTAAAATGTTTGCTAATTTTGTACAAGCTCTCCAAAGATACACCACTTTATTTAACAGTAGTGGACTATAGAGTTTAGCAAAAGCTTATTGAACAAAATAATCAGTTTCATGGACGTAAAAATCGTTTTGAATTAGAAACTGAAAACAAGTAAAAATTTATATTTTTATAGAAACTTTATATCTGAACCTAACTTTTAACTTAAATAATATTTTTCATATAACTATTTGAAAAAATAGAAATACGGGTAGTGCACTTGTTTCAATTTTAAAATAATTTATTTTCCTTCCAAACCGTAAAGCAATTGAAAAATATATTCCTAAAACTGGTTTAAATGATAAACAAACTTTTATAAAGGGTACTATTTCTTAAATCAATAATAAAAAAGTGTCTCATATGTTGCATACTTTTTGGAAGACACTGTATATAAGGAATGGGTTAACACTTACGTTCTTTGCATATATTTTTGATGTCATACACTATAGGGCTATAGCAGTGAAAGTTGGTTACAAAACTTTAATGGTATCCACTGCTTTACAGTTCTATGGAGTCGATTGATTTTTTCAATACCGGTTTGGCACCCTAGAATTTTTTAAAGGCATCAGTATTTTTTCGGCAATTCTAATTTCCTGTTTAATTTTCTTTACAAATTTACAAAAAATCATTGTCGTGGATAGAAAATTTTGCATTAAAATGTAAAAATTTTGAAACGTAAATGCAGGAATGCATTGCTAACTATTTGTGTAGGAAAGAACTAAGTAGGCGTTGACTGCTTGAAAACAAAAAAAACAATTACAACGTTCTGAAAGTTCTAACAAAATTGCCATGACAGTAAATTATGACTTTTTTCTTATTAAGGCTTACTTAAGCAATTATTACTAAATACCGTTTACATTTTCCAATTAAAGCTATACTTTTTTTTATCAATTCATAAAGATAATTAAAAGTCTGGTGTGATACACGCACACTACTTCCTTTTACAGTGATCCTATAAGTATAAAAACATTTGATTTTTAATTTTTAAGCATTTGTCAAAAATTTTCAAAAATTACAAATTCTACAGAAAACGTACAAAATATAGAGATTTTTTCGAAAATATCCGTTTTCGTGTCGTCTGATTCAGAAAAAGTGATTTTCGCAGTGATGTCTGTCTGCCACCCTGTGTGTCTGTCTGTGTCCTCTCTACAGCCCAGGCGGTTTCATCGTTTCTAGTGTAAATTCGGAGATCCCAATAATTTTTGGTTAAAATCGGGCAACCGGAAGTGGTACTTTCTTTTAGGTTTTTTCCGTTTTCCGGAAAAATTTTATAATAATTTTATATTACAATTTTTTTAAACCCTATGATACAGGGTGTCTCAGAAAGAATGGGACGCCGATTGAGCATAGGTTGCTTAGGTTATAACAAACCAATTAAACATAATACGTGAAATCTCTCATGACGGACACTCCATTAAGCGGACCCCTCTATTAAGCGGACATTTTTCTTGGCACCGTTGGGAACCAATGTAGTTTAAATGCAAGGGCGTCTCCATTAGGTGGACTCTCTGTTAACAGGACTCGGACAGGAAAATTCTGGAAATTTTTAAATATTTCCCTCTTTTAAGCGGACATGTTACTAATTATCATGTGCTTAAATGCTAGGGAATTAGGGGAATTGTATATTTTCATATGTGTGGTATGGGGAGCGTTATAAATTGCGTGTTGAGATGCTAGCTAGGAAACTAGAGGAATTATCTATTTTCATCGGCGCCCTATGTTTTCCAACCTTAATCCTCAGTTAAATATGTATCTGAATTTCAGAAGTGAAAAAAGTGTTCTGCGAAAACGATATTTTTTTTTATTTATAGCAAAGTGCTCTTTGTTTATAGCTGCATTTGATTTAAAGCAGGTAAGTTTTCTTCATTACAAGCTGCAGTTGATATGTATGTACTAAAGCTACTTTTTTACAGTAGTGTCACAATGAAAAGCAAACGTAGAACTGTACATATATATAATCAAAAAATCTTTTTACCCTAAGGTCTAAGGTAACGTAGAACTGTATGTATTTAAAAATGTATGTATTCTTTGTCGTTCTATATTCAAATAAAGATTAAACAAAACAAAATTAAATCAAAGCATTTCTATTAAGGGGACACCTCCATTAAGCGGACAAAAATGGTGACACCACGGTGTCCGCTTATGAAAGATTTCACTATAGCTTAATACAAAAAATCATTTTTTTTAGATAATTCAAAAACGAAAAATCATATCAAGGATTTCTAGGCTTCATTTTGTTAGTTCTTTAATTGCGCAACTTTTTTCCCATTTAACAAAATTTGTATCTCTTACAATTAACGAGATCCCCATACTGGCCCTCTTTATCTTTGACACGCAGTATAACACGTAATCATATATAGTTATTGTCCAAATTGTTTGGCCGTATAATTTTTGAAAAAATCACAAAATTTTTACAAGCAGTAAAAGTCGTGTGGTGACCACACTTAATTTTTCTCTATCACTATCAGATGAATATTCGTTTCTTGACAAACTCTCCATTTCGTTTAACAATAGTTGCTTTATTTTTTCCGTCTTTTAAAACCCAACGTCATTTAAAAAAGGGTGAGTTACGGTTGCTAATATAGTATTATTAGCTATCGACTAGAGTAACAGGTAGTCTGGAAACATTTTTTGTAAGCTCTTCAATAATATCGATACAATAACGAAGCAAAACTTCAAATTCCTGAATCTAAAGGTCATTAAAATTGTATTTAAGCTTTCCATAAAATGTATTCTTTGAACCCTGCAATTTATCTATAATATTAGTATGTAACAGATAATATTTGTATGTATTCTATAACAAAATCAAATTTCAGAATCTTTAAATTTTGTTAACTTTAATGCATCAGATATTTTATCTAACATAGATTTATTTTTCAACAAATAGTCTAAA
Source organism: Agriotes lineatus (assembly GCA_940337035.1). Taxonomy (NCBI): domain Eukaryota; kingdom Metazoa; phylum Arthropoda; class Insecta; order Coleoptera; family Elateridae; genus Agriotes; species Agriotes lineatus. Next base: position 24,625 of record CALNHX010011236.1, read on the forward strand.
CAAAGAAAAGTAAAATTCCAATACGTTGGGCAGGGAAATAGGAAATTTGTCTGAAACTGTTCTCTATTTAAAATAGAAAATAACTAACTTTTCCATTTCAAATAAGAAATAAAAAATAGTTTACAAGTACGTATTTCGAATATAAAAAAAGAGCAATTTGCTATTTTAAACTATTTCAAATGGATTGATTTCAAATATTTACACGCCTCTGTTCTTATGTAACCGCCGCGCCGCCACTGAATTCAGGTAAAGTATCTGCCTCTAAATTGGAACCACGATTCCAACACCCGTAGCTATTTAAACCAGGCAAAGTCGCTATGTATTGATCTGTAAAAGTAACATTTACTTCCCCAGTTTGTAATTAAAAGCAATATAAAGCGCATTTGAAATGTTAAATTAAATTAAACTGTTTTGGGCGCCAGCTAACTGGGGGTAGAATACCTGCTACGTACTACCGACGCCTATGGTTCTAAATCGCTCGTACAGTCACTTTAGTTGCACCGCATTTCGTTCGTTCGCCTACTGTCAGATTTTTTAAACGCAACCGCCAAGTTTAACATTTTCAGATAAGAATAATGCGAATTTTTGTAATTTTACGAATCGAGATTGCCGCGGGGAGTTTCCGTTACGTAAGCGTTTGGCACTTCGTGGCAGCAAGTGTTCGACGGCCTTAAAACCGTATCGATTGTTACCGCCGTGGCAGGATGCATTTGTTTTTCGGTATCGCTAATTATGTGTTAATATACCCACCGTAACGAACATAAACAAATGACTACCGTAACGGTACCTTAAATCAGTCTGTGATACAGATAGAAACCTAAAGCTAACAACAAATTTTGTAAGTGTAAATATTAACCTGTACTTATCACTTTTGTCTCGACTTTTGTTACGTTTAGGTAGTAACTGTTTATGTAGTGAGTTTGAAAAAGCGTGAAAATCCGCGTTAACTGCCCAGTTTAAATATACTGCCTTTACGATTAAATTAAATGTGGAATGCCTGACAATATAACCTCACTTTTTATATTTGTTTATGGACGTGATATGAGTGATTAAAAGCACGTAAACTGTTAGCTAGCAACTGTATCGACAACAACAATAACGTGAAGTAAAATTAACGTAGACAATTACAGACTAAAAATTAAAATTATGTTGACACTAATTACAACCGTACACAGTGGCGGCGATGGGAATAAATAAAAATCAATCGCAATTGTGATAACTTCCGGACAATCGTGATTAGTTGTAATGTAAACGTGTCGGCGTATCAAGGAAGGATGGGAGTGGGAGATAACGGCCACGAAAAGATTAGTAAGCAACCGTCTGGGGAATGGGTAGCGCGTTTATGGTAGGCGCAACCAGCGCAACGTGTCTCCTGTCACTTGTTGGTCTTCGTAGAGAGCGAATGGTGGTAAAAAGTCCAGTGGTGTTGCTGTCTTTCCAACTAACGTAAATTCCTACATTATGACCAGCTACAACGGCCTCAAGACGCGCCTGGAGAACGCCAACCAGATGCACCTGCTGCAGTTCTGGGACGAGCTCTCGAACGACGAAAGGGATGCGTTTCTGGTGCAACTTGATACCATCGACTTCGAAGAAGCCAACGAACTCTTCCAGAATGCGATGCAGTCTTTGGAGGAAAACGGCGCGAAATTGGACAGCCGCATGAAACCCATTCCTCCTGCCCAATTTGAATCCGAAGAGAGATCGACAGCGGAACAACTGGAAAAGTATCGCCGTATCGGACTGCAAGAAATTTCCAATGGGCACGTTGGAGTTCTTCTGCTTGCTGGTGGCCAGGGAACTAGACTTGGCGTCGCTTATCCGAAAGGCATGTACTCCATTGGTCTTCCTTCCGGGAAAACGCTGTTTCAAGTCCAGGCTGAACGCATAAGAAAGGTAGAAGAATTAGCTAAATCCCAAACTGGCAGTAACGGTAACATTACTTGGTATCTTATGACAAGTGGTCCTACAGAAGAAGCCACTGAAGAATTTTTGAAAAGCAACGATTATTTTGGCCTTTTGCCGGAAAACATTGTCCAGTTTGATCAGGGCCTCTTGCCGTGCTTCAATATGGAGGGAAGAATCTTTCTGGAAGGTAGAAGTCGAGTTGCATTGGCCCCAGACGGCAATGGGGGAATTTACCGCGCCTTGTATCAGAAAGGGGTTTTGGCAGATATGGAAAAACGGGGAATCCGTTATGTTCATGTCCATAGTGTTGACAATATTTTGGTCAAAGTAGCTGATCCCGTTTTTATTGGCTATTGTGTCGATAAACAAGCCGATTGTGGTGCGAAAGTAGTGAGGAAGGCTAGCCCTTCTGAGGCCGTTGGTGTAGTGTGCCAAGTTGATGGTCGCTTCCAAGTAGTCGAATACAGTGAGATCACGGATGCCACGGCTAATCTGCGAGATGAAGAAGGCAACTTGGTGTTTAGTGCAGGCAACATTTGTAATCACTATTTTTCAACACAATTCCTAAGACAAATCGGCGAACAACACGAGAAGAAACTTAAACTACACGTTGCGAAGAAGAAGATCCCCCATGTAAATGAAAAGGGCGAGAAGATAAAACCTACCAAAACAAATGGCATTAAAGTTGAAAAATTCGTTTTTGACGTTTTCCAGTTCAGCGATAATTTTGTTACTTGGGAAGTACCGCGGCACACGGAATTTAGTGCGTTAAAAAATTCCGACGATGTGGGGAAAGACTGTCCATCCACCGCAAGAAAAGACTTGTTCCATTTGCATAAAAGCTACATAGAGGCTGCTGGCGGCACTGTTGTAGGGGATGTTGTGGAAATTTCTCCTTTGCTGTCGTATGACGGTGAAGATTTAGCTAATCGCGTCAAGGGAAAAACCTTCCATTCCCCGGTCGTATTGAACTACGAAAACGTTATCACTAACGGCCATCACTGATTTTTAAGTGATTTGGTATGGCGTATGTACTTCACATTTCAGAATACTTATTTTTTTAATGATGTTAATTTTACAACTGTGGTAGAGTTTTCAAAATAATTACTTTTTCGGCGAGTTATCACGTACTATTCTTAGATAGTTTATAATTTTATATATCAGTCGTTTTTGATTGCGGGGCAATTGCTCAAATTATAAATATTGTATATTTAATTGTATATAAATAATAAGCAGTTTAGCAAGTGTGCATATATGGGTAAGTTTTTTAAAATTATATTTAGTTATTTATTTTGGTTATGCAAGGCGTGTGTTAGAAATTGTGATTGCGTTATAACTTTTGTTAATGCCACATACGAGCAACTACCTTTCAAAGAAAACGCGACAAAAGTCATAACAATCCAATATTTTATGTGCATTTGTGTAATATATCCAATTTTAATTTATGCAAAAGGTTAGTGTACGACGTGCAATAGCTGAATATTTTAACGGTAATCAAGTTGTGGATGTATTTTTAAATAGACTAACATTTTTATATCTGTTATTAAAAATTTGTAATAAATATATTTTTTATTCTATTTTTCAATTTATTTCGTCATTTTCACTACATCTCGACTTCTATTTTCGTAAAAATTCAACTTAAAGCACTTATTTCAAAAATTAAGTGACAAACCGACGCAATACTAAAAAAAGCAGTTGTGAGTTGTAACACTTTGAAAACAGTGAAAAGTGAAAGCATCTAGGTCAGACGAGTTATGCAGCTTGGATGCCGCAACGACCTTGAACTTTTGCTAATAGGTGCAGTTTTTGTATTTCTGTTGGAGCTGGCGCTAAAAATATAACCATCCATTAAGTTGGCGATAAGAAAACAAATTCTTTTATTCGTTTTTTGATGGGACAGAATGTTTTTGTTGTATTCAATTTTAACAAATGTAATTAATGAATGCTTGGAATGTTCTATTGCTTTTTACATTCGTTTTTAACGCCTACCTGCAGATGTATTTTTATTTGAACCAATTCTTAGGGCGCTCGTAAGGGAATAATAAAAAGGGAAAAATGGTATTAAAAACAACTGATAATCGTAAGATCGACGTAATAAAAAATACGACGCGGATTAAAGTACTTGGAACCAAGGAAAGCTAAACCAAATTGAATTTCTATTTGTAGGTAAATGAACAATTTGAAATTCGAAACAATTACTGTACAGGTTACGTTTGCAACATGTAATACATAATAAACATATCTTTTAACATATTTTTTAATAGCTATGTAAAATATACATATTAACAGTAAAGAACATTAATTCTACGAGTTTAAATAAAACATCTTAAAAATAATTTTTTTACAGAAGTGTATTATGTTACTTGCTAGAAGCCGACGTATTTAGTTATGACGTCATGAATGATTTTAAATAGTTATCTATTCTGTTAAGTGCATTTACAGTCGGTAGCTTTTATTCTCTTTGCAGCCCTGTAAAATATTACAATTACATACAGAAAAAAGTCTGGTGTGATACACGCACACAACTTCCTTTTACAGTGATCTTATAATTGGCCAAAAATTAGAATTTAAATTTTTAAGCATTTGTCAATTTTTTTCAAAAATTAGTAATTCTACAGAAACCGTACAAAGTAGAGCTTTAGTTGAAGAGACAAATTTTCCCTAAAATTTTAAGCTGAATTTAAAAATGTAATAATATACCGGGTGTTTTATTTAAAATAAGAGTTAATAAAAAAAAAGAAAACAAACAAAAGAAACCCATTTTAGGGTTATTCAACTTGAAAATCACCTATCTCACATCAATACACATTAAAAATCTAATAAAAATGTAAATCTTGAAAAAAATCGTTCTGCGATTTTCTTCAAAAGCTTCTTTTCGCACAGAAAACTTAATATGAAGTTTCAACGCCATACCTCTTTTCGTCTTTTGAGATATTCTGTTAACAGACGGACAGACCAATGAACAAAAACATATTTTTTGGGTTCAGGTGACTCTAAAACGTAAAGATCTGTTGAAAACTCAATTTCGAATTTATAAGTGAATCCTTTCTTTATTGTAAAAGGAAGTAAAAATATAGTGTGTCTCACTTCGGAGTCTAACACCCTTACATCTTTTTAGTTTTTATCCAATTTGACTTAAAGATACAACACATTATGGTCTACTTGTAGGGTGACCACCTGTCAGGGTTTCACCCGGAGTCTCGGAGTTTTTACATCTCGTCTCCGGGCTCCGGGTTTTATTATAGTGTCTCCCGGTTACAATAATTTTGTAATAATGTCTAAAATTAACTTAACCGTAAATCAGTTATACCAATGGAAATAAAATACATTTTATATTTGCTTTTTCCTTAAATTATATTAGGATTTTATTTTGCATGCAACCCTTTAATACTTAAAAAACAAGGAGAAATATTTGGAAATTTAATATAATTTCTATTGATATTAAATATATGTAATTTACTTCTGTATGTCTCGTTTTTCCGTGATTCTTAAGTCAATAATGGTTCTATTTTTAAACCTCGTTTTTTATTATGTTCGGAGAACATGTTTAAATTATTATGTTTAATATTTTTATTGGTTATCCCTTTACATAAAGTATCTTAAAAGATGCTAAAATTGTTTGTTTATGTTTTAAATCCCATATAGTAATAGAATAAACAGTAGAATTGAACGATACGAAATAAGATATTAGAAGAAAGCTCGTTAGAAAGGGTTTTAAAAACAGAGATATACAGGGTGTTCAGTTTAAGAAAAATCCAAATTACTAAAATTGCAAATTTTGAACAGTCTATATAGCATCAATACTCAGAGGCACTATTTGTCACTATTGAGATAATTCACAAAAAACATAATTGTTTGGTAACGTTTTTTATATTCAATTCTTTCCTGTTACTTACAGCAGCCGCCTGAAATTAAGTATTTTTTTAAATATAATCATTATTATCTCCAAAACCGTTAACTTGAGACACATACCATTTTATATTATACCTAATTACAGGGCATTATATTTTAAAAAAAAGTAAGTTTGGTTCGCCACACTTTTGTGAGCCACCATGTACAATAAAAACATTTTCCTAATGTGCACCATTTTTCTACTTCTACTTTTATATAAGCGCATTTTATGTAACTCTCATACATATATAGGGTATAACTGAAATACTTGACCATATTTTAATCGCGGATTTTACGTCACAAATCGACAATCCTTAACCTTTGCGAAGATATTAGAAGGGGGTTAAAATTGAATTTTTCTCATGTTACTGAAAACTGGCAGATCTTTTCTACCAATGGAAGTCTTATTTATGATTCTTTTTTATTTTTGTATGGCTGTAAAGGATTGAAATTAGCAACCCATAATCTATCTTACTTTTTGTACAAAAGCTACTTGGTTTTACGAAAAAACTAAAAAGAGTCAAACAGTTTTTTAAATAAAACAGTTTTTCGTCTGAATTTTTAACCAAATTATTGTCCGTTAAAAAGTTCGAATAGAAACATTTATTTTATTAAAATTAGCTAATACGTAAAAATGAAAAACCATTTCATAAATAAGCCTTCTATTGGTAGAAAAGATTTACCAATTTTAATTTGAATATTCTTTCCCAATTTACAGTATATGAACTGTTTTGGTCAATTTGAGACGTAGAATCCACCATTAAGGTATGGGCAAGTATTTCAGTTACGTACACCCTATATCGGATTTGCTAACCATTAATAAAAAAGAATAAAAACATTGTTTTTATTTGCTTGCTTTTTGTCTTCTATAAACATTCTGTATTTCCGATTGAAGAAAACCTTTGTCTTTACTCGAGCAGAATCTCTGGATTTGTATAAATTGCAATCTGCTCACCCTATCTACTTGTGACCGTGAAACCATTCGCTCCTGTCAAATGCAAATCCATCTGCGGTGCCAAAATAGAAGGAAAAAATCAAAAGATCATATTAGGTATCTTTAATCAGAAATTTTTGCAAATAAACGTTGACCAGAATTGCCCCAAAAACTCAAATCCAAAGATTGATCAAAATTAGAAAAGATTGAAATTCCGTTGTAAAGAACTGAATCCGAAAATATTTTAATGTGTTAGGGAAAAATATTAAAAAAATGCGTTGTATTTATTTCTAATTTGTGAAAAAATGGTTCCTAAAATTAAAATTAAATTGAAAATGAGTATGTGTTTCAGTTTTTATGAAAAAACTAAGGAAAACAAAATTTCGATATTTTTAATTTTGCTCAAACTTTGGATTAAGCTTTTTGGGCAATTCCGAGGGCAATTCTAAATATATTTGTTAAAATGTATCGATAAAAATATCGATTTTTTTATTTTTTTAAAATTTAATTTGGTATCATAGGTGACATTTGGAGGTGGCGAATGATTTTTTGGCCGCAAGTAGACTGTAGTGTGTTCTGTCTTTGAGGAAAACTTGGTCCCAATTGGAATAAAACTAAAAAAATATATAAGAGTGTTATACACTGTATATGCGCATAGAAATGCAAATTTCTTGATGCATTACTAATTATACAGTTTTGTCAAAAACTTTTCTCCATTCTTATTTTTGACTGAAATGAGTTTCTTACTTTTTAATAAATTAAAAAGTACAAAAAGAAATTTATAACAAATATTTTAATAACTTGTTGAAATTTTAATGTTTAATAAATATTGTATTGTGTTCTAAAAGTTGTACGGATAATGAATTAATATTTTTAATCCATGTAACCGTTTACACATTTTACGAATATTACCTAATTTAGGAAAATTAGACTAAAAAAAGTTTTAAAAGGCTGAAATCGGCTGAAATTTAATGTACATATTGGAGAAAATCACTTCGAAAGTGTAATACACTACCGTACATAACAAGAAGTGCTAAAAATAAAAAAATTGGGTAAATATATGTCAAAATTATTTGTATTCAAATTGTATTATTTGTTTTTGAGATTAGACATTACAAAATTATCATCTAAAGAATTTCGAAAATCGTTTTTTATTATCAAACTAAATTATTAAACAAATATTCCGTTACTAATAAAAAAAGTGGCTCAAGCTAGAGTAATTTTTTGAAAAATAGATTTATTCCACGTACTGTTTAAAATATTTTTAAGTTTACTACTACTAATTGAATTCTTACAAGGGTTCTAATTTTTTTCGGTGATTATTGCAGTGTATTTCTAAAATTCAATAAGCGCAATACTTTTTCCACGTATTTACTGTACAGGGATACTTTGTGAAATAAATAACAAGAATAGTCCTTGACTATGAATACTAGAAGCAATTAATAATATGTGATTGCATTTTGCAAGGTAACTTAAAATCCGAAAGTATTGCAATGCAAACATAAACGTATGCTACAAGCATTCAAACGGTTTTATAAGTAACTTTTAGCTACTGAAGGTTACTGAATTTAAAAGCGCTTTACGGTTAACTTTCATTAAAGTGACTAGCTCTATAAAAATGCCATAAGTTTTAAAACGAGTTATTACGGTTTTTTAAACTTTAATCTTTAATTGCCCAAATTAATTTAAAAATAATTGCAATACTAAACTAGTTCTTAAATTCTTTCGTAGATCGGTGATTAATAACTCAAAACGTTGAAAAAAGTCGACTTGAGAGGACAGGAATGCCACAACATACGTGACTAATTTTATGGATATTTAGGAGTATTATATGCTTGTACGTACATCTAAGCAAATAATTAAATGAAATCAGAGGAAGAAGTCACCGTAAAGCAGTACAATTAAAATAAAATGAAATTAATAGCTATATTACGTGTTGAATTTAATATCACAGCCCATATCACAATACAAGGTTAAAATCATCAAAACTATGTGTAATTGTACAAATTTATTAGTAAATATACAGGGTGATTTTAAAATGTTTCGCCAAACTTCGGGGTATTGTTCTACACACCAAGGCAAGTAAAAAAGTCCATGTAAACATGTGTCCGAAAATCGCGCGTTTCCGAGTTAGGAGCAATTTTTGAACTTGGGAAGTAGTCCAGTCAAATGGTGCTCAAAAAAGGGCGAATAGGGGAGATGTTGGGTGGAGTTCTGATATTTGGTTCCTATATGTTTTTTGGGTCGCTGTACACGAATATCAGGTTTTCCAACAAGAATTTTGACCGGAAACACGTTTTTTAAGCAAAAACCGTGTAATAAATCGTTTTTTTTAGTTTTTCTAAAATTACTCGAAAACTATCC
>CALNHX010011237.1:0-33712 GCA_940337035.1 Agriotes lineatus
CCTGGTGAAGTCACCTGGCAAGGAGAGCTGCAGTGCAGACGGAGTTGTTGGGACGAGAGTTTAGGGACTCCCCGGTAATCAGGAACAAGAGATGACGGCCTTCGATGAAGCTCAGGTGCAGCGTAACGAGGTGTTACGAAAAATCCCTCAATGGTTGTGGGAAAAATGACAGCAAAAAAACTACACTATTGCGCGGCGGGCTTCCAAAAATTACAAACAGCAGGGCGTTGATACACGAATTTGCAAACAGCAATGGTTTTTCCCCACTTAACAGGGAAAAGTTAGTTACGGCTTAAAGATGTCGTCTCTAGTCGAATGTGCAAATAATGCAAATATCTTTCCCCGGAAAGTACACTATAGGAGACGAATCGGCCATTCGTATCAACGCCCGCACACGCAATCCCAAAACACACCCAACAATCAAACGCTTCGAAGGTTTGAGCTTCACTGACTTAAAATTCTAACCCCGCTTAACAATCACAGAGTTAATCCCCTCGTCGCTGTGCAACCGTCTCTCTCTCTCCAATGCGGACGGGCATGTTCCCTCTCAAGATTACACCATTCCTTACCGCGTTGTGAAATATAAGGAAATTTTACTACGTAAGCTTAATTGGGCAGAAAGGGGCCTTGAGTCCTGAACAAAGAATTTTGTGGTATAGCGAATTCCAAAGTATCGGGTTACTACGAAAAGTCCCCGGATTGATATGGACCGAAATAACATTTGAAATCTCATTTCTTTATCGCGTAAGACAAAGGAAGCTTAAGTTTAAAATGCGCTGGCTGCACAGAGTTCCGAGAATTTTGTATTGAAGGCGCCTGGGTGTCGAAATAAACACATTAGCGTGCGAAGCGAAAATGTTTATAAAGAGATATTCCATTGGGGTGATTATTTTTGATTTGAGTTCAACCGGACTTTGGATATAACTGGAAGCCCCAAGGCTACAAAACGAACCAAACAATTTGAACGTGGCACCGAAGTGCTTACGGAGAATTTCCGTCAATGGTTTGTATCTTAAAATGTGACCTAAATAAATCGGTAACAGCTTTTAGAAATACAGGGCCGGCTCTCGGGATTTTTAGATTGAAATTGAATTTTGTGTAAAACGGGTTCGACTAATTTTTGATGACAACCCATAATTGGATTAATCGCGTGAATCGCTTAGTGACGTCGAGTCATCTAACACCCCCCTTACTAGAGGTCAATTTCCTAAATTGATCCTGAGCGCAACTGAAGAAGTTGCTAAAAGAATAGCTTAACCTAGGGTGCGGATTGAGATAGCCGTCACTACTCGGGATCCCAACCACGCGATGACAGATAGCGTCAATGACAGAGTGAGAAGGAAGAAGAGTTTGCCAAAAAGACCGGTTACGCCGGTGGAAACTACGGAAAGCCTCAATCAGGCACTGACGGTTCGGTGAAGCCTAGAACACCCCTCCCCGGACCAGGGAATCGGGCGACGAATGCAAAACATAAGTGTCCCAACAGGAGGGTACTCCGCCAGGGGTCCCATTCGACTTGGCGATCGAAAATCAACGTCTCAAAAACATCATAAAACACGGACCACTCCACCCCGGTAAAGGGTGGTGCCCACATCAACAAAAGAATCCGACCACGGCCGAGCGGCCATGGCACGCGTCCATGGGGTGTCGGGTAAGCAAGGCGACCGGACCCACTGCCTACTCACTATCCGGCCCCATGTCACGGTTTAAAGGGAAAAGTGCCAAAGGCAAAACGGGTGAGGACAATGACAGGTGTCGCCGGACACACGGTAAAGGGAGGATAGAACGAAAGAAGAAAGATGAGAGAGAAGACTTGATATCCCACCTGGGATTTGGGTTTTGCTCTTGAATGAGCTTGTCATAATAGGGTATAAGTCATCACTGTGCACTCTTCCGTCCAACCTACCGATCGAACACAGGGTTACGAAGCCCCAAGGTTCGCGACCTAACTCCCGAAGACCCGTCGAAGAGGGCACGCGAGGCGTCACGGGATCAGCTCTTGTGTTTGTCCCACAGCAACAAACGATCAAAGAAAGGGGTAGCCACGAACGACAGGAGTCTCGAAGGCCTTGAAGGCCGCCTAGCCTAAACTAACCTATCCTATGCTAATAATGCGAACAATTATATACAACAGTATGTCACCCATGGTTAACCCATTGTGACTTGGGGATTATTAAAGACGACTTAATTGTCATCTGGACCGGGTTTCAAGTCCTTTGCGTGCCAAATGCCCTTAGAAGCTCCACTCTGATCTGATAACTCATAGGTGGCCAACGAGACTTTTCTCGAGATGTAAAAGGGGCCTACAAACTTAGGTGCAAGCTTTGCATTGAAATGCTTGGCTGCATCAGAGAGGACATAATTCCGGCGCCATACAGTGTCACCGACAGCAAAAAGAGCGGGGCGTCGCCTCAAATCATAAGTGGCCTTAGAGGTCCTATATGCGGATTCCAACCGCTTCACAATATCTTCATAAAGAGGCTTAAAGGCAGGTGCACGACGCAAAAGATACTCGCGGTTAGCCATCTGGACATTACCCACATCTATTTCCTCATCGGGAGCCTCAGCTTCATCACCTTCCAGCTGAATTTCCCTTCCAAAGTTAGCGAAGTACGGGGACATTCCAATGACTTCATGAATGGCAGTTCGTACTGCACATGCGACCTTAGATAGATACTTGTCCCAGTCACGGTGATTGTCTTTAACGTAAGAAGCCAACATAGTCTTTAAAACCCTATTCACCCTTTCAACGGGATTTGCTTGCGCATGGTAATATGCGTTGAAGATGATTTTGGATTTATAGTTATCTGCCAAGGTGCGGAATTCTTTACTACGAAATTGGACACCGTTGTCCACTAAAATATATTGGGGTGCTCCAAAGAGCAAAATGACGTCATTCTCAATCCTTTGAGAAACCGCGGCAGCGGTAGCTGCTCGTAATGGAAAGAAAAGGGTAAATTTAGTGAAGCAATCAGAGACAGAGAGAATGTAGACATAGCCCTGCTTAGAGCGTGGCAACGGGCCTACTATATCAATGGAGATCATTTGCCAAGGTTTGTTTACTACTGGATGGCGAGCCATCAGTCCGGCAGGTCGCTTTTGTTCCGGTTTATGTGAAACGCAAGTTGTACAACGATTAACATAGCGCGCGACGTATGCCTTCATTTTTGGCCAATAGTATTTTTGCGCGACTCGTCCGTACGTTTTGAAAATACCTAAGTGACCCGCGGTAGGTTCATCATGCGCCTTGCGTAAAATCTCACTACGTTGGCCAGTTGGTGCCACTTTTCTCCAATTGTCTCCGTCATTCAACTCTGGGTACTTGCTTCTAACATGTTTGAACAGCTGTCCGTCAACGATCCTCCAATTTGGATAAGCTAAGGGTTTCTCAGTGACGCGTCGGCGCATCAGTTCATACCAACGATCGGTTTTCACCTGGTCATTAGTGACATCAGCAGGGTCCACTTGATCCGTCCCAGGGGCCTCTACAACGTCCGCTACAGGTATAGCGCGAGATAGCGCGTCCGGGACAACGTGATCCTTTCCCTTGCGGTGCTGAATAGTGAAATCGTACTGTTGTACGCGAACAGCCCAACGGGCAAGTCGACCCGTAGGTTCCTTCAAGTTATTAAGCCATAATAGCGAATGGTGGTCGGTTATGATCGTAAAATGAGTACCTTGAAGATACGGTCGGAGCTTTTCTATGGCCCATAAGACTGCTAAACACTCTCGTTCGGTGACTGAGTAATTTCTCTCGGCCTTGGATAGTGTTCGGCTGATGTAGCAAATAACACGTTCCTCCCCATCTATGGTTTGAGTAAGTACTGCGCCTACTCCCACATTGGAGGCGTCTGTTTGTACCGTAAAGGGTACTGAAAAATCGGGGCAAGTCAAAATAGGTGCGGACACCAGACAGTTCTTGATGGTTGAGAATGATTCTTCACAGTTGCTGTCCCACTCGAACCGTTTTGATTTCCTTAGCAATGACGTCATTGGTGCGATGATTGATGAGAAATTAGGTATAAACCGTCGATACCAAGAGGCCATGCCTATTATTCGTCGGATCTCGGCGACGTTTGTGGGTTGGGGTAAATTCATGATGGCGGTTACCTTTTCAGGGTCCACCAGCAGACCTTGTGCGTTGACAACATATCCAAGATATTTTAACTCGGGTTGGCAAAAATGGCACTTGTCTCGTCCAAGTGTTAAACCTGCTTCTCGTAGGCGTCTCAAAACCTCTCCCAAGACCTCTAAATGTTTTTCGAAAGTCGGGGCGCAAATTATCACGTCATCTAAGTACACGAACACGTAGGGTTCTAATTCCGGACCTAAGACCTGGTCAACAAAACGCTGCCACGTGGCAGACGCATTATGGAGCCCAAACGGCATGCGATTAAATTCATACAAGCCACGTCCTGGGACTGTAAAGGCTGTCAGCTCCTTAGATTCTTCACTCATCTTGATTTGCCAGTAGGCCGACTTAATATCTAATGATGTGATAAAGCGCGCGTCGCGTAAGCGGTCTAAAATTGATGATACATATGGTAGGGGGTAGGCGTCCTTTTCAGTAACACTGTTTACCTTGCGAAAGTCTACGCAGAATCGGTAAGATCCGTCTTTCTTCTTAACCAATAGAATTGGCTGGACCACGCTGATCGTGAGCGTTGAATGACCCCAGCTTTAAGCATTTTGTCTAACTCGGTGTCAATATGCGCTTGCATGGCAGGTGAGACTGGATAATACCTTTGCTTGATGGGTGCAGAGTTTGTTATGATGCGATGTTCAATATGCTTGGCACAACCAAGCTCATTACTACTGTCGGAGAAATGTTGGTCAAGTACTTCCTTCAGTTGGTTTCGTTGGGTCATGGTCAAGTCGAATTCAGATTGCAAAGTGCCTGTAGGAGTACTGATGGTGGCTACGTCGGGTTTAGAAAACTCCCACTCGCCTCGGAACACATCAGGGACTATGCCCACCATTTTCCAGAAGTCTATTCCCAAAATCATGGTATGGGGTACGTCAGGTACAATTAAAACGTCAAGAGTAGTGACTTTATTATTTAACTTAATCGGCAAAAACACGGTGCCTAGACTTTCTACTGTTTGTCCATTAGCTACTGCGCATACTGGGCGTAATTCCTTATTGACACGAAGGCCTAATGTTTTCAAAGCTTCCCATCCCTTACCTCCAATAATAGTGCGGTTGGCACCCGAGTCCAACAAAGCTAAAATTTTAAGACCCATGGTCTCAATAGTAACATAAGGACGACGATCGTCCGATGATCTTTCCAAAACATAATCTAAAATGACTTTGTTCTTTACAAATTTTTCCTCACGTTCGTTAATAAGTTGTTGAATATACCTAGTCGAGTTGACAAAAGTTCGCGAAGACACCGCTCGACTCTTCAGCGTTTCGCCGGGCCGTTTCCCGAACCTCGGTTTCCGTGACTACAATTTGGGCAATTCCTAACAGTTACTTCGGGCTTGCCGCAATAATAACAAAACTTCTTATCACGCGGGCGTTTGCACGCGACGGCCCTGTGGCCTGCTTCTTGACAGTTCCAACATTTAATTCCCGAACCCGAAGCTGAATTTCTAACGTTTTTCGAAGAGCTCGGTCTTACCGGCGCTTGAGCGATTGCTACAGGTGTTTGTACCGTATTCACGATAGGTGTCTCCTCTAGAGGTGCGGCCTCGACATAGGCCAAGTCGGTCTCCAAATCAGTTCGACGTCTTGATGGTGGTACATAAGTCTCGACAGCATAATGGCGTTCCTCAATCTTGCGTCCATATTGAAGTAGTTGCTCGATTGAACGAATCTCTACCAGTCCCAACTGGGTTTGGTACATTGGTGCGACGTTACGCAAAATGATTCTTAGCTGCTTAGAAGGCGCTCATCGTAATCCGCAGGTTGGAATTGCTGACGTAAAAGAGAAACTAATTGTTGCCAATTGACAGGCTTAGCTCTATTAGCGCGGTACCATAATAGTGCGTTACCGGTAAATAAGTCGATAGCTTGCGCGAATAATTCGTCCTCGGGCAAGTTTCTGGCTATTCTTAATTCGTTGACGCGTTCGATAAAAGCATTAACCGAAAGTCCTCTAGGGTCTCCCGAAAATTGCAAACTCCATTGTGCTACAGGTATAGCTTTAAACGAAATCGTCCTCATGGCTGGTGTGCTAGCGCTTAAACTCGTAGTTGGGGTCGTAACTGCCAATGAAACACCGCTCGGAGCTATGGTGGACACCGAGTCGAAGGTGCCTGGTGAGTCTCGGGTGCTTCAGTGGTTGATGCTACCATTAACTGCGTAACCTCAAAGGTAGAACGCATGACTGCTACTTTCGCGAATAATTCCGCTCGTTTATTTCCCTCTTCATCATTAGCCGGTTTGCTATTACTAATCCTCCTTAATGCGCAATAAAATTTTGTTTCTATTACTGCAGCACGATCCCTATCGGGTGTTACAGCGTATTCGTCAGTTTTTTGTACAATGGCCGCGACCAAATCAGAAACCGCATTATAGTCTTCTTCGAAAGAATATGGATGCGCTGGGCGCGCTGTCGCCGCCTCACGACCTTCATCCCTTAACGCGTCTCGTAAGCGTGTACGCAAAACCGATACCACACCGGTGCTATCTATTCCTCTAATGTTTAATTCGTATTCCAGATCTGCCTTGAGTAGGCGGTCGATATGCCATTTCAGTACCATTGTGTTATTTAAGAATAATAAAAATACAAAATAATAGAAAAAAAAACGATGCTTGTTCCCTACTTAGGGTTAACTTGAAGCCTTTCAACACGAAAAATTATTTTATACGAAGCAAATTAAATTTTCAAACTTTCAAAAATTTCCGAATTTTCAGAAAAACTACCAATGAATTAAAAAAACACGAATGCCTAATAGTTATGGGTAAAAGCAAACGATAGCTCCACAAGGAATGGCTCCAAAATATGCCCTAGCACGAAAAAGAAAATGTTGAAATTTTGAACACGAAAAAACACAAAAATCCCGCGAAAAATCCCGGGAAAAACAATGTTTGGTTTATCGAAGGGATGGCAAGGAACTCATTTGATAAAAGAAAACATATAGGATACGCGTCCTGATATGAAAAAAACACGTTTCCAAATTTCAAAGTCCTAAAAAGTCAAGTTTTCACGAAAAATAGTGGAAAAAACTATATGACGTTAATGCCAAACACTAAAATAAAGCTGTATGACAAGAAAAGAAACACAAAAACAATGCCCTAAAGGCGTTATCGACAAAAACAAGCCACACGTTGGGATAGCCACTTAGATCTGTTACAGTTTTAATTCCTCAGATCGACATTGATCAAAAGCACTGTCAAAAATCGGGTACAAACTACAGGGTTCGCCGGCTTTACTATAAAGGACACAGATCTTAAAGTGCTGGAGTAGATTTTGTTTCTCCGGTTACCTGCACTTAGCTCAGACGGGAAGGCGTGGTTCGAGAGTACAAAGAAAAACCGGCGGCACTTACCCTAAAGCTTGCTTAAAAGAAAAAGAAATGCCTGAGCGCCACTTGGTTCTAGTTAGGGGTGGCTGACGTGTCTAGAACCAAGAACAATACACGTAGCCTATGGGGAAGTCCTCCACGTAACTGCACTCCACTACAGCGTCCCCTCCGCCAAGCTCCTTCGGGCCTGTTGGTGTATACACGGTGTGGTCTTGCAACAAATGACTTACCTTGATGACCACACCCTCTAGAGCAATAAAAGAAAACACTGACAAGCCCAAATCTAGGGCGTTCTTACTTGAAGAGCAGGCTTTGGGTTCACATTTAATTACATCAGGCTTTTGCCGTAATTAACTAATGACTAAAGGGTTCAGCAACAACAAATAACTAGACTGACATTAGCAAAGGTTTATGTTTAATAGCCCACCCAGTGGTGAGTTTAAATTTATTACAAAGGGTACATCCTAACTGGAATTTCGGGGTCCCTAGCAAAAGTTAACTTAATCTAAGTATCATTAACAAATAAGCAGAACAAAATCACAGGAGAGACGCCCCTGCATATAATAATTAATTTGAACAATTCGAGTAAACGGGTGTACGCAATGTCCAATATAAACTTCAATAGCGCACGACAGATGGTCGATATCACTTCACACGGCACATGATTAAACAAAGCGAAAACACATATTTACTGTAAACAATTTTACCTTAGCCCAAAGCGTGTTTTTTTTGGCGGGAGCGGTGAACGAGGTCCTGGTGAAGTCACCTGGCAAGGAGAGCTGCAGTGCAGACGGAGTTGTTGGGACGAGAGTTTAGGGACTCCCCGGTAATCAGGAACAAGAGATGACGGCCTTCGATGAAGCTCAGGTGCAGCGTAACGAGGTGTTACGAAAAATCCCTCAATGGTTGTGGGAAAAATGACAGCAAAAAAACTACACTATTGCGCGGCGGGCTTCCAAAAATTACAAACAGCAGGGCGTTGATACACGAATTTGCAAACAGCAATGGTTTTTCCCCACTTAACAGGGAAAAGTTAGTTACGGCTTAAAGATGTCGTCTCTAGTCGAATGTGCAAATAATGCAAATATCTTTCCCCGGAAAGTACACTATAGGAGACGAATCGGCCATTCGTATCAACGCCCGCACACGCAATCCCAAAACACACCCAACAATCAAACGCTTCGAAGGTTTGAGCTTCACTGACTTAAAAATTCTAACCCCGCTTAACAATCACAGAGTTAATCCCCTCGTCGCTGTGCAACCGTCTCTCTCTCTCCAATGCGGACGGGCATGTTCCCTCTCAAGATTACACCATTCCTTACCGCGTTGTGAAATATAAGGAAATTTTACTACGTAAGCTTAATTGGGCAGAAAGGGGCCTTGAGTCCTGAACAAAGAATTTTGTGGTATAGCGAATTCCAAAGTATCGGGTTACTACGAAAAGTCCCCGGATTGATATGGACCGAAATAACATTTGAAATCTCATTTCTTTATCGCGTAAGACAAAGGAAGCTTAAGTTTAAAATGCGCTGGCTGCACAGAGTTCCGAGAATTTTGTATTGAAGGCGCCTGGGTGTCGAAATAAACACATTAGCGTGCGAAGCGAAAATGTTTATAAAGAGATATTCCATTGGGGTGATTATTTTTGATTTGAGTTCAACCGGACTTTGGATATAACTGGAAGCCCCAAGGCTACAAAACGAACCAAACAATTTGAACGTGGCACCGAAGTGCTTACGGAGAATTTCCGTCAATGGTTTGTATCTTAAAATGTGACCTAAATAAATCGGTAACAGCTTTTAGAAATACAGGGCCGGCTCTCGGGATTTTTAGATTGAAATTGAATTTTGTGTAAAACGGGTTCGACTAATTTTTGATGACAACCCATAATTGGATTAATCGCGTGAATCGCTTAGTGACGTCGAGTCATCTAACAAACAGTCAATCAATTATAGACAGCTGACTATATTTATAGGCATTGTACACTCTCCAGTTACATATCTTGCGCAAACGTAACAACGAACTTTTAGACTCAGACCAAACACAATTTTCGTTTTAATTGTTTCATATTCAAAGCAATTTAAACGTGTCAAAACGCATTCATTCGTAGGTATTACTAATGCTTTTTTGTATATTTTTCATTCAGTAGAAGACATCGCGCGACACCTTCGAACCATTTTGTGCATTTTAGAAGCAGTATTCTTGTCGAGGAACAACAGTCAATCAATTATAGACAGCTGACTATATTTATAGGCATTGTACACTCTCCAGTTACATATCTTGCGCAAACGTAACAACGAACTTTTAGACTCAGACCAAACACAATTTTCGGTTTAATTGTTTCATATTCAAAGCAATTTAAACGTGTCAAAACGCATTCGTAGGTATTACTAATGCTTTTTTGTATATTTTTCATTCAGTAGAAGACATCGCGCGACACCTTCGAACCATTTTGTGCATTTTTAGAAGCAGTATTCTTGTCGAGGAACAACAGTCAATCAATTATAGACAGCTGACTATATTTATAGGCATTGTACACTCTCCAGTTACATATCTTGCGCAAACGTAACAACGAACTTTTAGACTCAGACCAAACACAATTTTCGTTTTAATTGTTTCATATTCAAAGCAATTTAAACGTGTCAAAACGCATTCGTAGTATTACTAATGCTTTTTTGTATATTTTTCATTCAGTAGAAGACATCGCGCGACACCTTCGAACCATTTTGTGAATTTTTAGAAGCAGTATTCTTGTCGAGGAACAACAGTCAATCAATTATAAACAGCTGACTATATATATAGGCATTGTATACTCTCCAGTTACATATCTTGCGCAAACGTAACAACGAACTTTTAGACTCAGACCAAACACAATTTTCGTTTAATTGTTTCATATTCAAAGCAATTTAAACGTGTCAAAACGCATTCGTAGGTATTACTAATGCTTTTTTGTATATTTTTCATTCAGTAGAAGACATCGCGCGACACCTTCGAACCATTTTGTGCATTTTAGAAGCAGTATTCTTGTCGAGGAACAACAGTCAATCAATTATAGACAGCTGACTATATTTATAGGCATTGTACACTCTCCAGTTACATATCTAGCGCAAACGTAACAACGAACTTTTAGACTCAGACCAAACACAATTTTCGTTTTAATTGTTTCATATTCAAAGCAATTTAAACGTGTCAAAACGCATTCGTAGGTATTACTAATGCTTTTTTGTATATTTTTCATTCAGTAGAAGACATCGCGCGACACCTTCGAACCATTTGTGAATTTTTAGAAGCAGTATTCTAGTATTCTTGTCGAGGAACAACAGTCAATCAATTATAAACAGCTGACTATATATATAGGCATTGTATACTCTCCAGTTACATATCTTGCGCAAACGTAACAACGAACTTTTAGACTCAGACCAAACACAATTTTCGTTTTAATTGTTTCATATTCAAAGCAATTTAAACGTGTCAAAACGCATTCGTAGGTATTACTAATGCTTTTTTGTATATTTTTCATTCAGTAGAAGACATCGCGCGACACCTTCGAACCATTTTGTGAATTTTTAGAAGCAGTATTCTTGTCGAGGAACAACAGTCAATCAATTATAAACAGCTGACTATATATATAGGCATTGTATACTCTCCAGTTACATATCTTGCGCAAACGTAACAACGAACTTTTAGACTCAGACCAAACACAATTTTCGTTTTAATTGTTTCATATTCAAAGCAATTTAAACGTGTCAAAACGCATTCGTAGGTATTACTAATGCTTTTTTGTATATTTTTCATTCAGTAGAAGACATCGCGCGACACCTTCGAACCATTTTGTGAATTTTTAGAAGCAGTATTCTTGTCGAGGAACAACAGTCAATCAATTATAAACAGCTGACTATATATATAGGCATTGTATACTCTCCAGTTACATATCTTGCGCAAACGTAACAACGAACTTTTAGACTCAGACCAAACACAATTTTCGTTTTAATTGTTTCATATTCAAAGCAATTTAAACGTGTCAAAACGCATTCGTAGGTATTACTAATGCTTTTTTGTATATTTTTCATTCAGTAGAAGACATCGCGCGACACCTTCGAACCATTTTGTGAATTTTTAGAAGCAGTATTCTTGTCGAGGAACAACAGTCAATCAATTATAGACAGCTGACTATATTTATAGGCATTGTACACTCTCCAGTTACATATCTTGCGCAAACGTAACAACGAACTTTTAGACTCAGACCAAACACAATTTTCGTTTTAATTGTTTCATATTCAAAGCAATTTAAACGTGTCAAAACGCATTCGTAGGTATTACTAATGCTTTTTTGTATATTTTTCATTCAGTAGAAGACATCGCGCGACACCTTCGAACCATTTTGTGAATTTTTAGAAGCAGTATTCTTGTCGAGGAACAACAGTCAATCAATTATAAACAGCTGACTATATATATAGGCATTGTATACTCTCCAGTTACATATCTTGCGCAAACGTAACAACGAACTTTTAGACTCAGACCAAACACAATTTTCGTTTTAATTGTTTCATATTCAAAGCAATTTAAACGTGTCAAAACGCATTCGTAGGTATTACTAATGCTTTTTTGTATATTTTTCATTCAGTAGAAGACATCGCGCGACACCTTCGAACCATTTTGTGCATTTTTAGAAGCAGTATTCTTGTCGAGGAACAACAGTCAATCAATTATAGACAGCTGACTATATTTATAGGCATTGTACACTCTCCAGTTACATATCTTGCGCAAACGTAACAACGAACTTTTAGACTCAGACCAAACACAATTTTCGTTTTAATTGTTTCATATTCAAAGCAATTTAAACGTGTCAAAACGCATTCGTAGGTATTACTAATGCTTTTTTGTATATTTTTCATTCAGTAGAAGACATCGCGCGACACCTTCGAACCATTTTGTGAATTTTTAGAAGCAGTATTCTTGTCGAGGAACAACAGTCAATCAATTATAAATAGCTGACTATATATATAGGCATTGTATACTCTCCAGTTACATATCTTGCGCAAACGTAACAACGAACTTTTAGACTCAGACCAAACACAATTTTCGTTTTAATTGTTTCATATTCAAAGCAATTTAAACGTGTCAAAACGCATTCGTAGGTATTACTAATGCTTTTTTGTATATTTTTCATTCAGTAGAAGACATCGCGCGACACCTTCGAACCATTTTGTGCATTTTTAGAAGCAGTATTCTTGTCGAGGAACAACAGTCAATCAATTATAGACAGCTGACTATATTTATAGGCATTGTACACTCTCCAGTTACATATCTTGCGCAAACGTAACAACG
Organism: Agriotes lineatus; assembly: GCA_940337035.1. Classification (NCBI taxonomy): domain Eukaryota; kingdom Metazoa; phylum Arthropoda; class Insecta; order Coleoptera; family Elateridae; genus Agriotes; species Agriotes lineatus. The sequence goes on from CALNHX010011237.1 coordinate 12,801, forward strand.
AACTTTTAGACTCAGACCAAACACAATTTTCGTTTTAATTGTTTCATATTCAAAGCAATTTAAACGTGTCAAAACGCATTCGTAGGTATTACTAATGCTTTTTTGTATATTTTTCATTCAGTAGAAGACATCGCGCGACACCTTCGAACCATTTTGTGCATTTTTAGAAGCAGTATTCTTGTCGAGGAACAACAGTCAATCAATTATAGACAGCTGACTATATTTATAGGCATTGTACACTCTCCAGTTACATATCTAGCGCAAACGTAACAACGAACTTTTAGACTCAGACCAAACACAATTTTCGTTTTAATTGTTTCATATTCAAAGCAATTTAAACGTGTCAAAACGCATTCGTAGGTATTACTAATGCTTTTTTGTATATTTTTCATTCAGTAGAAGACATCGCGCGACACCTTCGAACCATTTTGTGCATTTTTAGAAGCAGTATTCTTGTCGAGGAACAACAGTCAATCAATTATAGACAGCTGACTATATTTATAGGCATTGTACACTCTCCAGTTACATATCTTGCGCAAACGTAACAACGAACTTTTAGACTCAGACCAAACACAATTTTCGTTTTAATTGTTTCATATTCAAAGCAATTTAAACGTGTCAAAACGCATTCGTAGGTATTACTAATGCTTTTTTGTATATTTTTCATTCAGTAGAAGACATCGCGCGACACCTTCGAACCATTTTGTGCATTTTTAGAAGCAGTATTCTTGTCGAGGAACAACAGTCAATCAATTATAGACAGCTGACTATATTTATAGGCATTGTACACTCTCCAGTTACATATCTAGCGCAAACGTAACAACGAACTTTTAGACTCAGACCAAACACAATTTTCGTTTTAATTGTTTCATATTCAAAGCAATTTAAACGTGTCAAAACGCATTCGTAGGTATTACTAATGCTTTTTTGTATATTTTTCATTCAGTAGAAGACATCGCGCGACACCTTCGAACCATTTTGTGCATTTTTAGAAGCAGTATTCTTGTCGAGGAACAACAGTCAATCAATTATAGACAGCTGACTATATTTATAGGCATTGTACACTCTCCAGTTACATATCTTGCGCAAACGTAACAACGAACTTTTAGACTCAGACCAAACACAATTTTCGTTTTAATTGTTTCATATTCAAAGCAATTTAAACGTGTCAAAACGCATTCGTAGGTATCACTAATGCTTTTTTGTATATTTTTCATTCAGTAGAAGACATCGCGCGACACCTTCGAACCATTTTGTGCATTTTTAGAAGCAGTATTCTTGTCGAGGAACAACAGTCAATCAATTATAGACAGCTGACTATATTTATAGGCATTGTACACTCTCCAGTTACATATCTTGCGCAAACGTAACAACGAACTTTTAGACTCAGACCAAACACAATTTTCGTTTTAATTGTTTCATATTCAAAGCAATTTAAACGTATCAAAACGCATTCGTAGGTATTACTAATGCTTTTTTGTATATTTTTCATTCAGTAGAAGACATCGCGCGACACCTTCGAACCATTTTGTGCATTTTTAGAAGCAGTATTCTTGTCGAGGAACAACAGTCAATCAATTATAGACAGCTGACTATATTTATAGGCATTGTACACTCTCCAGTTACATATCTTGGCCAAACGTAACAACGAACTTTTAGACTCAGACCAAACACAATTTTCGTTTTAATTGTTTCATATTCAAAGCAATTTAAACGTGTCAAAACGCATTCGTAGGTATTACTAATGCTTTTTTGTATATTTTTCATTCAGTAGAAGACATCGCGCGACACCTTCGAACCATTTTGTGCATTTTTAGAAGCAGTATTCTTGTCGAGGAACAACAGTCAATCAATTATAGACAGCTGACTATATTTATAGGCATTGTACAGTCCACTCTCCAGTTACATATCTTGCGCAAACGTAACAACGAACTTATAGACTCAGACCAAACACAATTTTCGTTTTAATTGTTTCATATTCAAAGCAATTTAAACGTATCAAAACGCATTCGTAGGTATTACTAATGCTTTTTTGTATATTTTTCATTCAGTAGAAGACATCGCGCGACACCTTCGAACCATTTTGTGCATTTTTAGAAGCAGTATTCTTGTCGAGGAACAACAGTCAATCAATTATAGACAGCTGACTATATTTATAGGCATTGTACAGTACACTCTCCAGTTACATATCTTGCGCAAACGTAACAACGAACTTATAGACTCAGACCAAACACAATTTTCGTTTTAATTGTTTCATATTCAAAGCAATTTAAACGTATCAAAACGCATTCGTAGGTATTACTAATGCTTTTTTGTATATTTTTCATTCAGTAGAAGACATCGCGCGACACCTTCGAACCATTTTGTGCATTTTTAGAAGCAGTATTCTTGTCGAGGAACAACAGTCAATCAATTATAGACAGCTGAATATATTTATAGGCATTGTACACTCTCCAGTTACATATCTTGCGCAAACGTAACAACGAACTTTTAGACTCAGACCAAACACAATTTTCGTTTTAATTGTTTCATATTCAAAGCAATTTAAACGTGTCAAAACGCATTCGTAGGTATTACTAATGCTTTTTTGTATATTTTTCATTCAGTAGAAGACATCGCGCGACACCTTCGAACCATTTTGTGCATTTTTAGAAGCAGTATTCTTGTCGAGGAACAACAGTCAATCAATTATAGACAGCTGACTATATTTATAGGCATTGTACACTCTCCAGTTACATATCTAGCGCAAACGTAACAACGAACTTTTAGACTCAGACCAAACACAATTTTCGTTTTAATTGTTTCATATTCAAAGCAATTTAAACGTGTCAAAACGCATTCGTAGGTATTACTAATGCTTTTTTGTATATTTTTCATTCAGTAGAAGACATCGCGCGACACCTTCGAACCATTTTGTGCATTTTTAGAAGCAGTATTCTTGTCGAGGAACAACAGTCAATCAATTATAGACAGCTGACTATATTTATAGGCATTGTACACTCTCCAGTTACATATCTTGCGCAAACGTAACAACGAACTTTTAGACTCAGACCAAACACAATTTTCGTTTTAATTGTTTCATATTCAAAGCAATTTAAACGTGTCAAAACGCATTCGTAGGTATCACTAATGCTTTTTTGTATATTTTTCATTCAGTAGAAGACATCGCGCGACACCTTCGAACCATTTTGTGCATTTTTAGAAGCAGTATTCTTATCGAGGAACAACAGTCAATCAATTATAGACAGCTGACTATATTTATAGGCATTGTACACTCTCCAGTTACATATCTTGCGCAAACGTAACAACGAACTTTTAGACTCAGACCAAACACAATTTTCGTTTTAATTGTTTCATATTCAAAGCAATTTAAACGTATCAAAACGCATTCGTAGGTATTACTAATGCTTTTTTGTATATTTTTCATTCAGTAGAAGACATCGCGCGACACCTTCGAACCATTTTGTGCATTTTTAGAAGCAGTATTCTTGTCGAGGAACAACAGTCAATCAATTATAGACAGCTGACTATATTTATAGGCATTGTACACTCTCCAGTTACATATCTTGCGCAAACGTAACAACGAACTTTTAGACTCAGACCAAACACAATTTTCGTTTTAATTGTTTCATATTCAAAGCAATTTAAACGTGTCAAAACGCATTCGTAGGTATTACTAATGCTTTTTTGTATATTTTTCATTCAGTAGAAGACATCGCGCGACACCTTCGAACCATTTTGTGCATTTTTAGAAGCAGTATTCTTGTCGAGGAACAACAGTCAATCAATTATAGACAGCTGACTATATTTATAGGCATTGTACAGTACACTCTCCAGTTACATATCTTGCGCAAACGTAACAACGAACTTATAGACTCAGACCAAACACAATTTTCGTTTTAATTGTTTCATATTCAAAGCAATTTAAACGTATCAAAACGCATTCGTAGGTATTACTAATGCTTTTTTGTATATTTTTCATTCAGTAGAAGACATCGCGCGACACCTTCGAACCATTTTGTGCATTTTTAGAAGCAGTATTCTTGTCGAGGAACAACAGTCAATCAATTATAGACAGCTGACTATATTTATAGGCATTGTACAGTACACTCTCCAGTTACATATCTTGCGCAAACGTAACAACGAACTTATAGACTCAGACCAAACACAATTTTCGTTTTAATTGTTTCATATTCAAAGCAATTTAAACGTATCAAAACGCATTCGTAGGTATTACTAATGCTTTTTTGTATATTTTTCATTCAGTAGAAGACATCGCGCGACACCTTCGAACCATTTTGTGCATTTTTAGAAGCAGTATTCTTGTCGAGGAACAACAGTCAATCAATTATAGACAGCTGACTATATTTATAGGCATTGTACACTCTCCAGTTACATATCTTGCGCAAACGTAACAACGAACTTTTAGACTCAGACCAAACACAATTTTCGTTTTAATTGTTTCATATTCAAAGCAATTTAAACGTGTCAAAACGCATTCGTAGGTATTACTAATGCTTTTTTGTATATTTTTCATTCAGTAGAAGACATCGCGCGACACCTTCGAACCATTTTGTGCATTTTTAGAAGCAGTATTCTTGTCGAGGAACAACAGTCAATCAATTATAGACAGCTGACTATATTTATAGGCATTGTACAGTACACTCTCCAGTTACATATCTTGCGCAAACGTAACAACGAACTTATAGACTCAGACCAAACACAATTTTCGTTTTAATTGTTTCATATTCAAAGCAATTTAAACGTATCAAAACGCATTTGTAGGTATTACTAATGCTTTTTTGTATATTTTTCATTCAGTAGAAGACATCGCGCGACACCTTCGAACCATTTTGTGCATTTTTAGAAGCAGTATTCTTGTCGAGGAACAACAGTCAATCAATTATAGACAGCTGACTATATTTATAGGCATTGTACAGTACACTCTCCAGTTACATATCTTGCGCAAACGTAACAACGAACTTATAGACTCAGACCAAACACAATTTTCGTTTTAATTGTTTCATATTCAAAGCAATTTAAACGTATCAAAACGCATTCGTAGGTATTACTAATGCTTTTTTGTATATTTTTCATTCAGTAGAAGACATCGCGCGACACCTTCGAACCATTTTGTGCATTTTTAGAAGCAGTATTCTTGTCGAGGAACAACAGTCAATCAATTATAGACAGCTGACTATATTTATAGGCATTGTACACTCTCCAGTTACATATCTTGCGCAAACGTAACAACGAACTTTTAGACTCAGACCAAACACAATTTTCGTTTTAATTGTTTCATATTCAAAGCAATTTAAACGTGTCAAAACGCATTCGAAGGTATCACTAATGCTTTTTTGTATATTTTTCATTCAGTAGAAGACATCGCGCGACACCTTCGAACCATTTTGTGCATTTTTAGAAGCAGTATTCTTGTCGAGGAACAACAGTCAATCAATTATAGACAGCTGACTATATTTATAGGCATTGTACACTCTCCAGTTACATATCTTGCGCAAACGTAACAACGAACTTTTAGACTCAGACCAAACACAATTTTCGTTTTAATTGTTTCATATTCAAAGCAATTTAAACGTGTCAAAACGCATTCGAAGGTATCACTAATGCTTTTTTGTATATTTTTCATTCAGTAGAAGACATCGCGCGACACCTTCGAACCATTTTGTGCATTTTTAGAAGCAGTATTCTTATCGAGGAACAACAGTCAATCAATTATAGACAGCTGACTATATTTATAGGCATTGTACAGTACACTCTCCAGTTACATATCTTGCGCAAACGTAACAACGAACTTTTAGACTCAGACCAAACACAATTTTCGTTTTAATTGTTTCATATTCAAAGCAATTTAAACGTATCAAAACGCATTCGTAGGTATTACTAATGCTTTTTTGTATATTTTTCATTCAGTAGAAGACATCGCGCGACACCTTCGAACCATTTTGTGCATTTTTAGAAGCAGTATTCTTGTCGAGGTACAACAGTCAATCAATTATAGACAGCTGACTATATTTATAGGCATTGTACACTCTCCAGTTACATATCTTGCGTAAACGTAACAACGAACTTTTAGACTCAGACCAAACACAATTTTCGTTTTAATTGTTTCATATTCAAAGCAATTTAAACGTGTCAAAACGCATTCGTAGGTATTACTAATGCTTTTTTGTATATTTTTCATTCAGTAGAAGACATCGCGCGACACCTTCGAACCATTTTGTGCATTTTTAGAAGCAGTATTCTTGTCGAGGAACAACAGTCAATCAATTATAGACAGCTGACTATATTTATAGGCATTGTACAGTACACTCTCCAGTTACATATCTTGCGCAAACGTAACAACGAACTTATAGACTCAGACCAAACACAATTTTCGTTTTAATTGTTTCATATTCAAAGCAATTTAAACGTGTCAAAACGCATTCGTAGGTATTACTAATGCTTTTTTGTATATTTTTCATTCAGTAGAAGACATCGCGCGACACCTTCGAACCATTTTGTGCATTTTTAGAAGCAGTATTCTTGTCGAGGAACAACAGTCAATCAATTATAGACAGCTGACTATATTTATAGGCATTGTACACTCTCCAGTTACATATCTTGCGCAAACGTAACAACGAACTTTTAGACTCAGACCAAACACAATTTTCGTTTTAATTGTTTCATATTCAAAGCAATTTAAACGTGTCAAAACGCATTCGTAGGTATTACTAATGCTTTTTTGTATATTTTTCATTCAGTAGAAGACATCGCGCGACACCTTCGAACCATTTTGTGCATTTTTAGAAGCAGTATTCTTGTCGAGGAACAACAGTCAATCAATTATAGACAGCTGACTATATTTATAGGCATTGTACAGTACACTCTCCAGTTACATATCTTGCGCAAACGTAACAACGAACTTATAGACTCAGACCAAACACAATTTTCGTTTTAATTGTTTCATATTCAAAGCAATTTAAACGTATCAAAACGCATTTGTAGGTATTACTAATGCTTTTTTGTATATTTTTCATTCAGTAGAAGACATCGCGCGACACCTTCGAACCATTTTGTGCATTTTTAGAAGCAGTATTCTTGTCGAGGAACAACAGTCAATCAATTATAGACAGCTGACTATATTTATAGGCATTGTACAGTACACTCTCCAGTTACATATCTTGCGCAAACGTAACAACGAACTTATAGACTCAGACCAAACACAATTTTCGTTTTAATTGTTTCATATTCAAAGCAATTTAAACGTATCAAAACGCATTCGTAGGTATTACTAATGCTTTTTTGTATATTTTTCATTCAGTAGAAGACATCGCGCGACACCTTCGAACCATTTTGTGCATTTTTAGAAGCAGTATTCTTGTCGAGGAACAACAGTCAATCAATTATAGACAGCTGACTATATTTATAGGCATTGTACACTCTCCAGTTACATATCTTGCGCAAACGTAACAACGAACTTTTAGACTCAGACCAAACACAATTTTCGTTTTAATTGTTTCATATTCAAAGCAATTTAAACGTGTCAAAACGCATTCGAAGGTATCACTAATGCTTTTTTGTATATTTTTCATTCAGTAGAAGACATCGCGCGACACCTTCGAACCATTTTGTGCATTTTTAGAAGCAGTATTCTTGTCGAGGAACAACAGTCAATCAATTATAGACAGCTGACTATATTTATAGGCATTGTACACTCTCCAGTTACATATCTTGCGCAAACGTAACAACGAACTTTTAGACTCAGACCAAACACAATTTTCGTTTTAATTGTTTCATATTCAAAGCAATTTAAACGTGTCAAAACGCATTCGAAGGTATCACTAATGCTTTTTTGTATATTTTTCATTCAGTAGAAGACATCGCGCGACACCTTCGAACCATTTTGTGCATTTTTAGAAGCAGTATTCTTATCGAGGAACAACAGTCAATCAATTATAGACAGCTGACTATATTTATAGGCATTGTACAGTACACTCTCCAGTTACATATCTTGCGCAAACGTAACAACGAACTTTTAGACTCAGACCAAACACAATTTTCGTTTTAATTGTTTCATATTCAAAGCAATTTAAACGTATCAAAACGCATTCGTAGGTATTACTAATGCTTTTTTGTATATTTTTCATTCAGTAGAAGACATCGCGCGACACCTTCGAACCATTTTGTGCATTTTTAGAAGCAGTATTCTTGTCGAGGTACAACAGTCAATCAATTATAGACAGCTGACTATATTTATAGGCATTGTACACTCTCCAGTTACATATCTTGCGTAAACGTAACAACGAACTTTTAGACTCAGACCAAACACAATTTTCGTTTTAATTGTTTCATATTCAAAGCAATTTAAACGTGTCAAAACGCATTCGTAGGTATTACTAATGCTTTTTTGTATATTTTTCATTCAGTAGAAGACATCGCGCGACACCTTCGAACCATTTTGTGCATTTTTAGAAGCAGTATTCTTGTCGAGGAACAACAGTCAATCAATTATAGACAGCTGACTATATTTATAGGCATTGTACAGTACACTCTCCAGTTACATATCTTGCGCAAACGTAACAACGAACTTATAGACTCAGACCAAACACAATTTTCGTTTTAATTGTTTCATATTCAAAGCAATTTAAACGTGTCAAAACGCATTCGTAGGTATTACTAATGCTTTTTTGTATATTTTTCATTCAGTAGAAGACATCGCGCGACACCTTCGAACCATTTTGTGCATTTTTAGAAGCAGTATTCTTGTCGAGGAACAACAGTCAATCAATTATAGACAGCTGACTATATTTATAGGCATTGTACACTCTCCAGTTACATATCTTGCGCAAACGTAACAACGAACTTTTAGACTCAGACCAAACACAATTTTCGTTTTAATTGTTTCATATTCAAAGCAATTTAAACGTGTCAAAACGCATTCGTAGGTATTACTAATGCTTTTTTGTATATTTTTCATTCAGTAGAAGACATCGCGCGACACCTTCGAACCATTTTGTGCATTTTTAGAAGCAGTATTCTTGTCGAGGAACAACAGTCAATCAATTATAGACAGCTGACTATATTTATAGGCATTGTACACTCTCCAGTTACATATCTTGCGCAAACGTAACAACGAACTTTTAGACTCAGACCAAACACAATTTTCGTTTTAATTGTTTCATATTCAAAGCAATTTAAACGTGTCAAAACGCATTCGAAGGTATCACTAATGCTTTTTTGTATATTTTTCATTCAGTAGAAGACATCGCGCGACACCTTCGAACCATTTTGTGCATTTTTAGAAGCAGTATTCTTGTCGAGGAACAACAGTCAATCAATTATAGACAGCTGACTATATTTATAGGCATTGTACACTCTCCAGTTACATATCTTGCGCAAACGTAACAACGAACTTTTAGACTCAGACCAAACACAATTTTCGTTTTAATTGTTTCATATTCAAAGCAATTTAAACGTGTCAAAACGCATTCGTAGGTATCACTAATGCTTTTTTATATATTTTTCATTCTGTAGAAGACATCGCGCGACACCTTCGAACCATTTTGTGCATTTTTAGAAGCAGTATTCTTGTCGAGGAACAACAGTCAATCAATTATAGACAGCTGACTATATTTATAGGCATTGTACACTCTCCAGTTACATATTTTGCGCAAACGTAACAACGAACTTTTAGACTCAGACCAAACACAATTTTCGTTTTAATTGTTTCATATTCAAAGCAATTTAAACGTGTCCAAACGCATTCGTAGGTATCACTAATGCTTTTTTGTATATTTTTCATTCAGTAGAAGACATCGCGCGACACCTTCAAACCATTTTGTGCATTTTTAGAAGCAGTATTATTGTCGAGGAACAACAGTCAATCAATTATAGACAGCTGACTATATTTATAGGCATTGTACACTCTCCAGTTACATATCTTGCGCAAACGTAACAACGAACTTTTAGACTCAGACCAAACACAATTTTCGTTTTAATTGTTTCATATTCAAAGCAATTTAAACGTGTCAAAACGCATTCGTAGGTATTACTAATGCTTTTTTGTATATTTTTCATTCAGTAGAAGACATCGCGCGACACCTTCGAACCATTTTGTGCATTTTTAGAAGCAGTGTTCTTGTCGAGGAACAACAGTCAATCAATTATAGACAGCTGACTATATTTATAGGCATTGTACACTCTCCAGTTACATATCTTGCGCAAACGTAACAACGAACTTTTAGACTCAGACCAAACACAATTTTCGTTTTAATTGTTTCATATTCAAAGCAATTTAAACGTGTCAAAACGCATTCGTAAGTATTACTAATGCTTTTTTGTATATTTTTCATTCAGTAGAAGACATCGCGCGACACCTTCGAACCATTTTGTGCATTTTTAGAAGCAGTATTCTTGTCGAGGAACAACAGTCAATCAATTATAGACAGCTGACTATATTTATAGGCATTGTACACTCTCCAGTTACATATCTTGCGCAAACGTAACAACGAACTTTTAGACTCAGACCAAACACAATTTTCGTTTTAATTGTTTCATATTCAAAGCAATTTAAACGTGTCAAAACGCATTCGTAGGTATTACTAATGCTTTTTTGTATATTTTTCATTCAGTAGAAGACATCGCGCGACACCTTCGAACCATTTTGTGAATTTTTAGAAGCAGTATTCTTGTCGAGGAACAACAGTCAATCAATTATAAACAGCTGACTATATATATAGGCATTGTACACTCTCCAGTTACATATCTTGCGCAAACGTAACAACGAACTTTTAGACTCAGACCAAACACAATTTTCGTTTTAATTGTTTCATATTCAAAGCAATTTAAACGTGTCAAAACGCATTCGTAGGTATTACTAATGCTTTTTTGTATATTTTTCATTCAGTAGAAGACATCGCGCGACACCTTCGAACCATTTTGTGCATTTTTAGAAGCAGTATTCTTGTCGAGGAACAACAGTCAATCAATTATAGACAGCTGACTATATTTATAGGCATTGTACACTCTCCAGTTACATATCTTGCGCAAACGTAACAACGAACTTTTAGACTCAGACCAAACACAATTTTCGTTTTAATTGTTTTATATTCAAAGCAATTTAAACGTGTCAAAACGCATTCGTAGGTATTACTAATGCTTTTTTGTATATTTTTCATTCAGTAGAAGACATCGCGCGACACCTTCGAATCATTTTGTGCATTTTTAGAAGCAGTATTCTTGTCGAGGAACAACAGTCAATCAATTATAGACAGCTGACTATATTTATAGGCATTGTACACTCTCCAGTTACATATCTTGCGCAAACGTAACAACGAACTTTTAGACTCAGACCAAACACAATTTTCGTTTTAATTGTTTCATATTCAAAGCAATTTAAACGTGTCAAAACGCATTCGTAGGTATTACTAATGCTTTTTTGTATATTTTTCATTCAGTAGAAGACATCGCGCGACACCTTCGAACCATTTTGTGCATTTTTAGAAGCAGTATTCTTGTCGAGGAACAACAGTCAATCAATTATAGACAGCTGACTATATTTATAGGCATTGTACACTCTCCAGTTACATATCTTGCGCAAACGTAACAACGAACTTTTAGACTCAGACCAAACACAATTTTCGTTTTAATTGTTTCATATTCAAAGCAATTTAAACGTGTCAAAACGCATTCGTAGGTATTAGTAATGCTTTTTTGTATATTTTTCATTCAGTAGAAGACATCGCGCGACACCTTCGAACCATTTTGTGCATTTTTAGAAGCAGTATTCTTGTCGAGGAACAACAGTCAATCAATTATAGACAGCTGACTATATTTATAGGCATTGTACACTCTCCAGTTACATATCTTGCGCAAACGTAACAACGAACTTTTAGACTCAGACCAAACACAATTTTCGTTTTAATTGTTTCATATTCAAAGCAATTTAAACGTGTCAAAACGCATTCGAAGGTATCACTAATGCTTTTTTGTATATTTTTCATTCAGTAGAAGACATCGCGCGACACCTTCGAACCATTTTGTGCATTTTTAGAAGCAGTATTCTTATCGAGGAACAACAGTCAATCAATTATAGACAGCTGACTATATTTATAGGCATTGTACAGTACACTCTCCAGTTACATATCTTGCGCAAACGTAACAACGAACTTTTAGACTCAGACCAAACCCAATTTTCGTTTTAATTGTTTCATATTCAAAGCAATTTAAACGTATCAAAACGCATTCGTAGGTATTACTAATGCTTTTTTGTATATTTTTCATTCAGTAGAAGACATCGCGCGACACCTTCGAACCATTTTGTGCATTTTTAGAAGCAGTATTCTTGTCGAGGAACAACAGTCAATCAATTATAGACAGCTGACTATATTTATAGGCATTGTACACTCTCCAGTTACATATCTTGCGTAAACGTAACAACGAACTTTTAGACTCAGACCAAACACAATTTTCGTTTTAATTGTTTCATATTCAAAGCAATTTAAACGTGTCAAAACGCATTCGTAGGTATTACTAATGCTTTTTTGTATATTTTTCATTCAGTAGAAGACATCGCGCGACACCTTCGAACCATTTTGTGCATTTTTAGAAGCAGTATTCTTGTCGAGGAACAACAGTCAATCAATTATAGACAGCTGACTATATTTATAGGCATTGTACAGTACACTCTCCAGTTACATATCTTGCGCAAACGTAACAACGAACTTATAGACTCAGACCAAACACAATTTTCGTTTTAATTGTTTCATATTCAAAGCAATTTAAACGTGTCAAAACGCATTCGTAGGTATTACTAATGCTTTTTTGTATATTTTTCATTCAGTAGAAGACATCGCGCGACACCTTCGAACCATTTTGTGCATTTTTAGAAGCAGTATTCTTGTCGAGGAACAACAGTCAATCAATTATAGACAGCTGACTATATTTATAGGCATTGTACACTCTCCAGTTACATATCTTGCGCAAACGTAACAACGAACTTTTAGACTCAGACCAAACACAATTTTCGTTTTAATTGTTTCATATTCAAAGCAATTTAAACGTGTCAAAACGCATTCGTAGGTATTACTAATGCTTTTTTGTATATTTTTCATTCAGTAGAAGACATCGCGCGACACCTTCGAACCATTTTGTGCATTTTTAGAAGCAGTATTCTTGTCGAGGAACAACAGTCAATCAATTATAGACAGCTGACTATATTTATAGGCATTGTACACTCTCCAGTTACATATCTTGCGCAAACGTAACAACGAACTTTTAGACTCAGACCAAACACAATTTTCGTTTTAATTGTTTCATATTCAAAGCAATTTAAACGTGTCAAAACGCATTCGTAGGTATCACTAATGCTTTTTTATATATTTTTCATTCTGTAGAAGACATCGCGCGACACCTTCGAACCATTTTGTGCATTTTTAGAAGCAGTATTCTTGTCGAGGAACAACAGTCAATCAATTATAGACAGCTGACTATATTTATAGGCATTGTACACTCTCCAGTTACATATCTTGCGCAAACGTAACAACAAACTTTTAGACTCAGACCAAACACAATTTTCGTTTTAATTGTTTCATATTCAAAGCAATTTAAACGTGTCAAAACGCATTCGAAGGTATCACTAATGCTTTTTTGTATATTTTTCATTCAGTAGAAGACATCGCGCGACACCTTCGAACCATTTTGTGCATTTTTAGAAGCAGTATTCTTGTCGAGGAACAACAGTCAATCAATTATAGACAGCTGACTATATTTATAGGCATTGTACACTCTCCAGTTACATATCTTGCGCAAACGTAACAACGAACTTTTAGACTCAGACCAAACACAATTTTCGTTTTAATTGTTTCATATTCAAAGCAATTTAAACGTGTCAAAACGCATTCGAAGGTATCACTAATGCTTTTTTGTATATTTTTCATTCAGTAGAAGACATCGCGCGACACCTTCGAACCATTTTGTGCATTTTTAGAAGCAGTATTCTTGTCGAGGAACAACAGTCAATCAATTATAGACAGCTGACTATATTTATAGGCATTGTACACTCTCCAGTTACATATTTTGCGCAAACGTAACAACGAACTTTTAGACTCAGACCAAACACAATTTTCGTTTTAATTGTTTCATATTCAAAGCAATTTAAACGTGTCCAAACGCATTCGTAGGTATCACTAATGCTTTTTTGTATATTTTTCATTCAGTAGAAGACATCGCGCGACACCTTCAAACCATTTTGTGCATTTTTAGAAGCAGTATTATTGTCGAGGAACAACAGTCAATCAATTATAGACAGCTGACTATATTTATAGGCATTGTACACTCTCCAGTTACATATCTTGCGCAAACGTAACAACGAACTTTTAGACTCAGACCAAACACAATTTTCGTTTTAATTGTTTCATATTCAAAGCAATTTAAACGTGTCAAAACGCATTCGTAGGTATTACTAATGCTTTTTTGTATATTTTTCATTCAGTAGAAGACATCGCGCGACACCTTCGAACCATTTTGTGCATTTTTAGAAGCAGTATTCTTGTCGAGGAACAACAGTCAATCAATTATAGACAGCTGACTATATTTATAGGCATTGTACACTCTCCAGTTACATATCTTGCGCAAACGTAACAACGAACTTTTAGACTCAGACCAAACACAATTTTCGTTTTAATTGTTTCATATTCAAAGCAATTTAAACGTGTCAAAACGCATTCGAAGGTATCACTAATGCTTTTTTGTATATTTTTCATTCAGTAGAAGACATCGCGCGACACCTTCGAACCATTTTGTGCATTTTTAGAAGCAGTATTCTTATCGAGGAACAACAGTCAATCAATTATAGACAGCTGACTATATTTATAGGCATTGTACAGTACACTCTCCAGTTACATATCTTGCGCAAACGTAACAACGAACTTTTAGACTCAGACCAAACCCAATTTTCGTTTTAATTGTTTCATATTCAAAGCAATTTAAACGTATCAAAACGCATTCGTAGGTATTACTAATGCTTTTTTGTATATTTTTCATTCAGTAGAAGACATCGCGCGACACCTTCGAACCATTTTGTGCATTTTTAGAAGCAGTATTCTTGTCGAGGAACAACAGTCAATCAATTATAGACAGCTGACTATATTTATAGGCATTGTACACTCTCCAGTTACATATCTTGCGTAAACGTAACAACGAACTTTTAGACTCAGACCAAACACAATTTTCGTTTTAATTGTTTCATATTCAAAGCAATTTAAACGTGTCAAAACGCATTCGTAGGTATTACTAATGCTTTTTTGTATATTTTTCATTCAGTAGAAGACATCGCGCGACACCTTCGAACCATTTTGTGCATTTTTAGAAGCAGTATTCTTGTCGAGGAACAACAGTCAATCAATTATAGACAGCTGACTATATTTATAGGCATTGTACAGTACACTCTCCAGTTACATATCTTGCGCAAACGTAACAACGAACTTATAGACTCAGACCAAACACAATTTTCGTTTTAATTGTTTCATATTCAAAGCAATTTAAACGTGTCAAAACGCATTCGTAGGTATTACTAATGCTTTTTTGTATATTTTTCATTCAGTAGAAGACATCGCGCGACACCTTCGAACCATTTTGTGCATTTTTAGAAGCAGTATTCTTGTCGAGGAACAACAGTCAATCAATTATAGACAGCTGACTATATTTATAGGCATTGTACACTCTCCAGTTACATATCTTGCGCAAACGTAACAACGAACTTTTAGACTCAGACCAAACACAATTTTCGTTTTAATTGTTTCATATTCAAAGCAATTTAAACGTGTCAAAACGCATTCGTAGGTATTACTAATGCTTTTTTGTATATTTTTCATTCAGTAGAAGACATCGCGCGACACCTTCGAACCATTTTGTGCATTTTTAGAAGCAGTATTCTTGTCGAGGAACAACAGTCAATCAATTATAGACAGCTGACTATATTTATAGGCATTGTACACTCTCCAGTTACATATCTTGCGCAAACGTAACAACGAACTTTTAGACTCAGACCAAACACAATTTTCGTTTTAATTGTTTCATATTCAAAGCAATTTAAACGTGTCAAAACGCATTCGTAGGTATCACTAATGCTTTTTTATATATTTTTCATTCTGTAGAAGACATCGCGCGACACCTTCGAACCATTTTGTGCATTTTTAGAAGCAGTATTCTTGTCGAGGAACAACAGTCAATCAATTATAGACAGCTGACTATATTTATAGGCATTGTACACTCTCCAGTTACATATCTTGCGCAAACGTAACAACAAACTTTTAGACTCAGACCAAACACAATTTTCGTTTTAATTGTTTCATATTCAAAGCAATTTAAACGTGTCAAAACGCATTCGAAGGTATCACTAATGCTTTTTTGTATATTTTTCATTCAGTAGAAGACATCGCGCGACACCTTCGAACCATTTTGTGCATTTTTAGAAGCAGTATTCTTGTCGAGGAACAACAGTCAATCAATTATAGACAGCTGACTATATTTATAGGCATTGTACACTCTCCAGTTACATATCTTGCGCAAACGTAACAACGAACTTTTAGACTCAGACCAAACACAATTTTCGTTTTAATTGTTTCATATTCAAAGCAATTTAAACGTGTCAAAACGCATTCGAAGGTATCACTAATGCTTTTTTGTATATTTTTCATTCAGTAGAAGACATCGCGCGACACCTTCGAACCATTTTGTGCATTTTTAGAAGCAGTATTCTTGTCGAGGAACAACAGTCAATCAATTATAGACAGCTGACTATATTTATAGGCATTGTACACTCTCCAGTTACATATTTTGCGCAAACGTAACAACGAACTTTTAGACTCAGACCAAACACAATTTTCGTTTTAATTGTTTCATATTCAAAGCAATTTAAACGTGTCCAAACGCATTCGTAGGTATCACTAATGCTTTTTTGTATATTTTTCATTCAGTAGAAGACATCGCGCGACACCTTCAAACCATTTTGTGCATTTTTAGAAGCAGTATTATTGTCGAGGAACAACAGTCAATCAATTATAGACAGCTGACTATATTTATAGGCATTGTACACTCTCCAGTTACATATCTTGCGCAAACGTAACAACGAACTTTTAGACTCAGACCAAACACAATTTTCGTTTTAATTGTTTCATATTCAAAGCAATTTAAACGTGTCAAAACGCATTCGTAGGTATTACTAATGCTTTTTTGTATATTTTTCATTCAGTAGAAGACATCGCGCGACACCTTCGAACCATTTTGTGCATTTTTAGAAGCAGTGTTCTTGTCGAGGAACAACAGTCAATCAATTATAGACAGCTGACTATATTTATAGGCATTGTACACTCTCCAGTTACATATCTTGCGCAAACGTAACAACGAACTTTTAGACTCAGACCAAACACAATTTTCGTTTTAATTGTTTCATATTCAAAGCAATTTAAACGTGTCAAAACGCATTCGTAGGTATTACTAATGCTTTTTTGTATATTTTTCATTCAGTAGAAGACATCGCGCGACACCTTCGAACCATTTTGTGCATTTTTAGAAGCAGTATTCTTGTCGAGGAACAACAGTCAATCAATTATAGACAGCTGACTATATTTATAGGCATTGTACACTCTCCAGTTACATATCTTGCGCAAACGTAACAACGAACTTTTAGACTCAGACCAAACACAATTTTCGTTTTAATTGTTTCATATTCAAAGCAATTTAAACGTGTCAAAACGCATTCGTAGGTATTACTAATGCTTTTTTGTATATTTTTCATTCAGTAGAAGACATCGCGCGACACCTTCGAACCATTTTGTGAATTTTTAGAAGCAGTATTCTTGTCGAGGAACAACAGTCAATCAATTATAAACAGCTGACTATATATATAGGCATTGTACACTCTCCAGTTACATATCTTGCGCAAACGTAACAACGAACTTTTAGACTCAGACCAAACACAATTTTCGTTTTAATTGTTTCATATTCAAAGCAATTTAAACGTGTCAAAACGCATTCGTAGGTATTACTAATGCTTTTTTGTATATTTTTCATTCAGTAGAAGACATCGCGCGACACCTTCGAACCATTTTGTGCATTTTTAGAAGCAGTATTCTTGTCGAGGAACAACAGTCACTCAATTATAGACAGCTGACTATATTTATAGGCATTGTACACTCTCCAGTTACATATCTTGCGCAAACGTAACAACGAACTTTTAGACTCAGACCAAACACAATTTTCGTTTTAATTGTTTTATATTCAAAGCAATTTAAACGTGTCAAAACGCATTCGTAGGTATTACTAATGCTTTTTTGTATATTTTTCATTCAGTAGAAGACATCGCGCGACACCTTCGAATCATTTTGTGCATTTTTAGAAGCAGTATTCTTGTCGAGGAACAACAGTCAATCAATTATAGACAGCTGACTATATTTATAGGCATTGTACACTCTCCAGTTACATATCTTGCGCAAACGTAACAACGAACTTTTAGACTCAGACCAAACACAATTTTCGTTTTAATTGTTTCATATTCAAAGCAATTTAAACGTATCAAAACGCATTCGTAGGTATTACTAATGCTTTTTTGTATATTTTTCATTCAGTAGAAGACATCGCGCGACACCTTCGAACCATTTTGTGCATTTTTAGAAGCAGTATTCTTGTCGAGGAACAACAGTCAATCAATTATAGACAGCTGACTATATTTATAGGCATTGTACACTCTCCAGTTACATATCTTGCGCTAACGTAACAACGAACTTTTAGACTCAGACCAAACACAATTTTCGTTTTAATTGTTTCATATTCAAAGCAATTTAAACGTGTCAAAACGCATTCGTAGGTATTACTAATGCTTTTTTGTATATTTTTCATTCAGTAGAAGACATCGCGCGACACCTTCGAACCATTTTGTGCATTTTTAGAAGCAGTATTCTTGTCGAGGAACAACAGTCAATCAATTATAGACAGCTGACTATATTTATAGGCATTGTACACTCTCCAGTTACATATCTTGCGCAAACGTAACAACGAACTTTTAGACTCAGACCAAACACAATTTTCGTTTTAATTGTTTCATATTCAAAGCAATTTAAACGTGTCAAAACGCATTCGTAGGTATTACTAATGCTTTTTTGTATATTTTTCATTCAGTAGAAGACATCGCGCGACACCTTCGAACCATTTTGTGCATTTTTAGAAGCAGTGTTCTTGTCGAGGAACAACAGTCAATCAATTATAGACAGCTGACTATATTTATAGGCATTGTACACTCTCCAGTTACATATCTTGCGCAAACGTAACAACGAACTTTTAGACTCAGACCAAACACAATTTTCGTTTTAATTGTTTCATATTCAAAGCAATTTAAACGTGTCAAAACGCATTCGTAGGTATTACTAATGCTTTTTTGTATATTTTTCATTCAGTAGAAGACATCGCGCGACACCTTCGAACCATTTTGTGCATTTTTAGAAGCAGTATTCTTGTCGAGGAACAACAGTCAATCAATTATAGACAGCTGACTATATTTATAGGCATTGTACACTCTCCAGTTACATATCTTGCGCAAACGTAACAACGAACTTTTAGACTCAGACCAAACACAATTTTCGTTTTAATTGTTTCATATTCAAAGCAATTTAAACGTGTCAAAACGCATTCGTAGGTATTACTAATGCTTTTTTGTATATTTTTCATTCAGTAGAAGACATCGCGCGACACCTTCGAACCATTTTGTGCATTTTTAGAAGCAGTATTCTTGTCGAGGAACAACAGTCAATCAATTATAGACAGCTGACTATATTTATAGGCATTGTACACTCTCCAGTTACATATCTTGCGCAAACGTAACAACGAACTTTTAGACTCAGACCAAACACAATTTTCGTTTTAATTGTTTCATATTCAAAGCAATTTAAACGTGTCAAAACGCATTCGTAGGTATTACTAATGCTTTTTTGTATATTTTTCATTCAGTAGAAGACATCGCGCGACACCTTCGAACCATTTTGTGCATTTTTAGAAGCAGTATTCTTGTCGAGGAACAACAGTCAATCAATTATAGACAGCTGACTATATTTATAGGCATTGTACACTCTCCAGTTACATATCTTGCGCAAACGTAACAACGAACTTTTAGACTCAGACCAAACACAATTTTCGTTTTAATTGTTTCATATTCAAAGCAATTTAAACGTGTCAAAACGCATTCGTAGGTATTACTAATGCTTTTTTGTATATTTTTCATTCAGTAGAAGACATCGCGCGACACCTTCGAACCATTTTGTGCATTTTTAGAAGCAGTATTCTTGTCGAGGAACAACAGTCAATCAATTATAGACAGCTGACTATATTTATAGGCATTGTACACTCTCCAGTTACATATCTTGCGCAAACGTAACAACGAACTTTTAGACTCAGACCAAACACAATTTTCGTTTTAATTGTTTCATATTCAAAGCAATTTAAACGTGTCAAAACGCATTCGAAGGTATCACTAATGCTTTTTTGTATATTTTTCATTCAGTAGAAGACATCGCGCGACACCTTCGAACCATTTTGTGCATTTTTAGAAGCAGTATTCTTATCGAGGAACAACAGTCAATCAATTATAGACAGCTGACTATATTTATAGGCATTGTACAGTACACTCTCCAGTTACATATCTTGCGCAAACGTAACAACGAACTTTTAGACTCAGACCAAACCCAATTTTCGTTTTAATTGTTTCATATTCAAAGCAATTTAAACGTATCAAAACGCATTCGTAGGTATTACTAATGCTTTTTTGTATATTTTTCATTCAGTAGAAGACATCGCGCGACACCTTCGAACCATTTTGTGCATTTTTAGAAGCAGTATTCTTGTCGAGGAACAACAGTCAATCA
>CALNHX010011238.1:0-33706 GCA_940337035.1 Agriotes lineatus
TTTTCCTTTACCGAAAAACGCTGAACTCGTATCGTAGCCATTTAATGCATGTAGAAATAATATGTTGTCTTAGAAACTTGTGAAATCGTGAAATTTAAGGGGCTGTAGACAACTTTGTATTGTCTGCCTTTGTCTGGCTTCAGTAGAAAGATGTTGAGGAGCATTGGGTTTGAATCAGTCAAAATCACAAGAAGGTCGGTGCCCTCTCCAACGACAATCACACAGTGAGAATGCTGATCAACGTCAACAGCACTGGCCACAATCAAGTATCACGTCTCCAGCAGCTCGCTTAACGTTGAAGTGCTCAGCTTCAACTCGTGGAATCAATAAGAGACTAGTGGACCCGTTGCAAAATATTTTGCAAGTTAAACCTGTAGCAGGATCCACTAGTAGAATTAAAATTTTAAGTTTATAAAACTACTCACACGTGATATGGCTACATATACTTGATCATGGCTAAATACTGGTTGTGGCAAATACGATATATTCCTACTTTATCCATAGTTTGTTGTTGTGATATATTAATTGTTATTGCAAATGATAGGCGTACAGGACAATTTCTTTTCCGAAGGCAAAAAGGTAGTGCAATATTATGTGTTAATCTATACACAGTAATAATACTCTTCTGCCTGGCTTGTGGCTTGTCCATTTAATACCAAATAAAAGCAGTTCTCAAATAAATTGCCTACCATTAATCTTATCTCATCTATTAAACCAGTAGACACATTTAAACTTTTCAAAAGAATATCTATTGATCCTATTTTTAGTGTTAAGCAATGTGGATATATTCCACTGAAATTTAACGAATCTATTAATTCCATAGAAGATTATAAAATGTTGTCATTATGTGATACAATTATATTTACACTCAATTATTGCCTTTCATATTCAGGCAAGAAAGATATAATTTTGTTACACTTCACGCGAGAGCGGAGAAAACTCCAAATTAATTCGCTCCAAGAATATGGTCCATGTGCACGATTTTTTTTCAGAGCTTGTTTGGAACTAAGTCCGCCAATCGGCGCGGACTTAAATGCCCAAATATTCGTTTGTACACCAAAACTCCGCCAAACGGCATGGGGCACACAAAGAATCAAAGCAGACTAACTCCCCTCGGATTATAGAATCCGAAAAACCGTGCAAGCTGCTAGCTTCGCTGTAAAAATGAGACGAATGCCGAAGTGCCATGAGTTTGCAAAATCCGAGCACCACAAAAAAAAATAATCGCCAACATAACAAATTTCGATAGGCGCGAACCGAATATCGGCACTAAAGGTTTGTTCACACAGTATCAACAGCTAAGAGATCATTTACACCGTAGCACCCTTTGGGGTGAATTACAAAAATCCCTGGAAATGATTTTGTCTATTTGAAAAACGATCTAATATGCAAAATTTGAACTTCCTAGCTGTAGTAGTTCGTTCGTTAAGGTAATCTTAAAAACAGATCTATCGCATTTAACTCTTTTGAAGAGAGGCATTCTGCAAAACCCTGAAAATGGTTGACATGTTTTGTAAAACGAACTAATATACCGAATTTCGACTTCCTACCTGTAACTATGTCGTGACGATCTTTAGAAAAACACATCTACCCCATTTAATCCCTGAGAGGATACATTTCGAAAAACCCTGACTTGACTCGATGTGTAAAACGAACTGGCTTGACTCGATGAGTAAAACGAACTACTGCGCCGAATCAACTTTCTGCTTGCAGCAGTTACCGTATTATGGCGATCTTTAGAAAAACACGTCTATCCCATTTAATTCTTTCGGGAGTAATTTCGAAAAGCCAAATTGATTTGACCTAATTTGTAAAACGATTTAATATGCCGAATTACAATTTCCTGCCTGTAATAATTACTTTGTGGCTATTTTTAGAAGAATATTTATGGTCTATTAACCAGTTTGAGGGGACATATTTCGAAGAACTAAAAATTATTTCCGATTAGTAAAACGATATAAAATGCGAATTTCAACTTACTGCCTGTAGTAGTTTTCCCGTGGCGATATTTTGACAAACAGATTTGTTTCATTTAACCCCTTTCGGGGATGAAGTCTCCCCAAACCCTAAAACTGATTTGACTCTATTTGAAAAATGTTCTAATATGCTCAATTTTAACTTCCTGTACTTGTAGTAGTTTCCTTGGAGTGATATTTAGAAAAACATATTTGTCCTATTTAACTGTTTCGGGGATGAATTCTGCAATTACACCACTTTGTAGATCTTTACAAAAACAGGTCTACCACATTTAGCTCTTTTGGAGGAATGAATTCGAAAAGCCTGAAAATGGTTTGACCCTACTTGTAAAAAGAACTAATATGGCGAATTACAACTTCTTACCTTCCACCAGATTCTATTATGTAACGATCTGTGAAGTAGAAGTCAATCCCGTCGAATAGCGGGTAAAAGCACTTCTTTGTAGACGATATTGGATGTTTTTCCTTCTGGTTTGAGCACTACTAAGTTGTTTGGAGAACTGACCCCTAACAGGCTAGATAAAGTTGATCGAGAAAAAACAGTCTGCCCTCAAGTCGACCCCAGCCTGATACAGCGACTGTCTCTGCACCATATTGATCGTCATGGCAAAGCAGGTTTTTACGGCAAATTGCAGTCTCTTAAATTGAAAAGAATAGTCTGAAAGAATAAGGGTTATTCGAGGAATGAAGACTGTCTCCCCTTCACCAAAACCTATGAAAATTTTGGCCTCAGTGACGTTACGATGCGGAGCTTTCAGCAGCAGTCTTCACGTTTCTCAGTAGTATAAGTGCTCTAACTTTCAAAGGTAGGCGATTTGGAAGAAGTCCGGGAGGGTAGAGCGTGTGGAGAAACTCAATGTGGTAGTGCACTGTGTCATCTGCCTCCACCACAGTGTTAATCGATTGATAGATCTTTTCCTCCGAATGAAAGGCCTTGGAATATACTCTCACGTGAACCCTTATGTAAATTCAACACAATATGTCCTTATTTTACGGATACTGCATTTTTAAAAATCACTATTATAACACGTATTTGTCTTGAGAGCAACTGCCATTTAAATATCATCGTCGAGCTGACAAAACCACAGTAAATAAAAAACCACTAATGGAATCCGTTGAAAACTATTTTGCAATTTACAAAACTTCTTTGTAGACAATGTTTAATGTATCCATCAGGTAAAATTGAATTTTTAAGTTTTCAAAACGACTCTCACGTGACATTGCTACATACACTTGACCATAGCTAAATACTGCTTGTGTCAAATATTATATATTCCTACTTTATCCAGAGTTTGTCTTTGTGGTTTATTAAATGTCATCGCACGTGCTAAGCGCACAGCGAAAATGGGAAGGGTACCACAAAGAAGAGCTAGGAGAAAGCCGAATAGAATTTGAAATAATAGATTACAAAAGCGATGACTGAATGCAACTTAAACGAAAGAAACTGTGAGGATGGAAGAGTATGAAAAACAGGTGTCGGATAACGTCGAAATACGTTTTAAAAATATACGTATGCTTGTACCAACAGGGGAAAGCAATGAATCACTGTGTAAATAAGCACATCCACATAATCATAATAAGCAGAAAAAACACCTTACAGCGTATGAGCAATACCGATTTTCGTCTGTCATTTTACATGTAGGTATTTTGACTTTTGTCTCACGAATCAGCAGACCGTTGATTTCAAATAAACATTTAGTAGTTACAGGAGTCCATTGCAAACAATCAGCAAAACGCCGCAGGCTGACTTCGAGAATACACTTGGTTGACTGCTACTGCATGGCCGGCTGCAGCCACTTGAAAATTACAATATGTTGGTTTTACTCTTAAAATTATCCATTTATTTTCAATTTAGGACTTTTGTGCACATCTACACGGTAACGGCTTTCATTTAAAAAAGAATTATCGAAATCGGCCCGGTGGAAGTCTCAAAATAGATGTCGAAAGAAAACGCTTCACGTTTTAAATATATAGATGAGGCGCTGTTTATTTTGTTCATTCGAAAGAAACAATTCTGTTGCCATGGTTACTGACATTGTTTCATCAAACCTGGCATTCGGTACAGTTTTTTTGGTGGCCCTGCGCAGCCGCTCAGCTGATTTAGTACTATTCTCACTTGCCACATCAGGGTATCCATCAAACGCAATCGTGGCCTTTTTGCCATACCAATGCTTGATGTAGTCTACATGCTTTGTAATTATGGAAGACATGGTTCTCTTGACTTCCATACCACTCTATGCAAGAGAAATCCTCCATCTATGACAAAATCTGCCTTTTCAAAATCAATTGGGTCATTAAGGGCATCAAACAACTTATAAAACACAGATTTTTGTGTTTTTCGTATACCTATGTCGGCAAACATAGATAAAGCGTACGGGACCAACTCATACTGAAAATATTGCTGAAGTTCTTTATTGGACTTCTTGTGGAATTTGATTAGACAGTTACAGGTAATATAACAGTGAAAAATATCCCTATTTCGGACGACAGATGGCAGGAGGATTGACTCAGGCCTTTTGGTGTATGATTTCTTAGTTAGGGTCGGGGTTTAGACGTTATGTGTTTTGGAACCTTTTTGGACTTTCGAAGAACATAATTTAATGCTCTACAAATTTGGTTCTACAATAGTTTGCGTTAAAGTTGGTCGATTCATAGATATTGTACCTTTTAAACAGACGAAAAGGGTGTTTTCGAAAAGTGTGAAAAATTGGCGTTCATTGACGTCGATTTTCTACAAGACCAGTTGATCAAACTCTAAAGTATTGGTACTCAATCGACTTAGAATTTAATGATCTACATTTTTAATAATAATGGACTTTTCGATTAAAAGCTTAATTTCGAAGGAATTCGAGAAAAACCGGGAAAAGTCCGAAAATGTCGAGGTTTGTTTAACATCACGGCTGAAGTTCCATTCGGTAATCAAGGTAAACTCAGATTATTCATATCAGAGCCCTACTTGAGTGATTAAAACAGTTTCCAGAACTCAACCCCTTTTTTGGAAGGCAGAAATCTAATTTGCCTGGCCTATTTCTATAATTTTCGAGGTTAAATCGTCGTTCAATCCACCTATCACCATAGCATTATCTATACGAGATTGTTCGCACGTATCTCGATAAAAGTTGCACCAATTAACAATCGCATGCGTAGAATGTTCTTCCAGTCGAGCTTCCTAGGCGATAGTGTCCTGACTAAAATCTCGACACCAGCCGCATATAATTATTATAATTTGTTGAAAAGATAGATGGCTTCTTTTGAAAAACGACTGGCTTCTATTACTATATAGTCAATTTTCGACAACGTCTACATTGCCAGCGATGCAAATCGTTTAATCCCGCTTTTTTCACAAAAGCATGGGTAGTTGACACTCCTCACAATTAAGGGTATTTCTCAATAAACGACGCCTTGCTAGCCATGCTATGCAGTTTAATTTTCGTAAAATATAATATCACGAAAAATAATCTTTTCATCGCGAATTCGATTATTATTCAAAATATCATTGGCATCAACAATTATTGGGGATGCCAAACTACCTTTACCAGCCATTTTCAAAATTTATTTAAATTACTAAACGAACACTGTGCACGAAAGCAGTAGTAATGAGATCTCACAATGTTGAAGCTGTATACGCATGCGCAAGATCAGCTGGAGTGGGAGCCGTAAACTGCAAACCTTGCGTAAACTGCAGTTACCAATACATTTACAAAATCTAAACTAAAATAAAATGTTCAAAATAACCAAATTATAAATATTAAAAGTAAGAAATAGCCGAATCTAAAGTGCGAATTTCTATCTTGCTAAGCTGAAATAAAACAACAACAATCTAAATTAAAAATATTTAACTTATACAGGGTGGTATGGAAGGCCACGTAATAATTTTAACCAGGGATAGAGTTCATCAAACTGCTAACAAACACCCCTGCAGATAGCACACCAATTTACAATTGTGTCTTACACTGTGTACTTTTTTATAAACAATTTAATTTATTTTTGGTAAATATAAATGCACTTTTTTAATAACAGTTTAGTTTATTTTTGTAAATATACAGTGACCGCCAAAAATTCAGCATCATATGTGAAAGTTTTGTATTTTTGATTTAAAAAAAAAACTTTTACGACTATAATTTGTGCTTGTCTAAATATCTAGTTAACTCCTATCGTATATAACGAGTGATTTTTACTCATTTAGAAAATGGCGTTTTTCGAAATTGTCAAAATCCGAAAGGTGCTATAACTAAACAAACTCAATGCCAGAAAACGACTATTTTTCATTAACTTTATCTAAAGTTAAATTTTTCAGTTTTTAAAATATTTTTCACAATTTCACATACCAAGACTTAATTTTAAATAATTTTTTTTCAGGCGAAGATTTATAATACGAAAAATTTATATAAAATGTTATTTACTCCTTAAGATTTTTTATTATTTACCGAAAAGTAATATGTTCCCATAATCTTTAGGTTTTTGATGCTAGGTGCTTTTTAGTTTTTCAATAATAATTGATATCTATTTAAATGGCTTCTAGAAACTCTAATCCAGCCCTTTTAATG
The DNA here is from genome assembly GCA_940337035.1 of Agriotes lineatus. Taxonomy (NCBI): domain Eukaryota; kingdom Metazoa; phylum Arthropoda; class Insecta; order Coleoptera; family Elateridae; genus Agriotes; species Agriotes lineatus. Next base: position 6,524 of record CALNHX010011238.1, read on the forward strand.
AATTTAGACTTACAGTGTCACCAACAACACACTGTTTTGCTCTTTTCTTTCCCCACATCTATTATTTGCTGTAGCCATGTTTTCCTTGGTCTTCCCCTTTTCCTTTTCGTGTGGTTTCATGCTCTCCACACTTTTTTCACTAGTTTATTTGTTTCCATTCTCGTTAAGTGTCCGTACCAATTTAGCTGCCTCTTCCTTACTTTGTTCCCTATTGGTTGTTGTTTGTAATTCCATCCCATTTCGTCTTTCCAGCTATTTTTCTTAGATGTTTCATCTCCAATGCATTCAATTTTCCGATGTGTTTCTTTTGTATCGTCCAGTTTTCACAGGCGTAGATTAGTGTCGGGAGAATTATGACATTGTAGATCCTTAATTTGGTTTGAATGTTCATTTCTGATTTCCCTAGTAATGCTCTTAGTGCATAGTACAGTTTGTTCGATTTTTTCGCCCTATTCGTCAATTCTACATCTATACTACCATCGTTTGTTATTATGCTTCCTTCGTCGTTACTATTTCTCCAGTTTTATGTGCTTGCATATTATTTGAGTGTTGTCCAGTTTCTTTCTCATTTATTATGCTTTTTTGTATGTTTACTTCCATTTTCAGAATTTCTATCTCTTCCACCCATATATCCATTAATCTTTGCATCTTCCTTTTGGAATCCGCTATGAGCACGATATCGTCCGCATATATGAGTGCGTCCACTTTCATCGGCTCCAACCTTTGATACCCTATTATTGGTTGGAGTTGTTTCGTTCTTTCTCTAGTTTTCTTAATCAGCTTATTCATTATTAATATGAAAAGTAAGGGACTGAGATTGTCTCCTTGTTTAATTCCCTTTTTCCATTCAAATTCTTCTGATCTTGTTCCTGCTATCTGTACCTTTCCGTTTACTCTTTTGTAAGTACTGCGCACTATTTTTATAAGTGAGTTGGGGATGTTCGTTTCTTTTAAGCAGTTCCATACTACCTCTCTCTCTATTGAGCCAAACGCCGCTCTGAGATCTATAAACGCCAATATGTTCGTCCCCACTCTGTAGGCGTCTCTCTATTATATTTCTAATTATAAATATATAAACGGGGCTGCGCGCGCTACTGCACGGTCTATTCTATTCAATTTACCACCATTTTTAGGCCTATTACGTTGGGCCATTCCGTTCTGTTACACAGCCCTCTCTGCCGTCCACCTGACCAAAGAAGGAAGCCCTCGGGGCTCCGCCCCTCTCCAACGAGGCCGTCGGGACATCGCCCCTCTCCAAGGAGGGCCTCGGGGCCGCGTCCCTCTCCAAGGGGGCCTTCGGGGCCACGCCCCTCTCCGCCCCTCTCCAAGGGGACCCTCGAGGCTCCGACCCGGTCGCGAAATCGGGGCGACTGCGAAATGCATGCAAACGGAAATGGGGGACATCGCATCTGCAATTGTCGTGACGGAAACACACGTTTGGACCGTTCTCCTTTATTTATATGATTATCGTTTGCCTGTCTTCCTGGCATGAAAATTTGGCCAAGGTTTTCAAAGGCGCGGATTAAGATTATGTTAAAAAATTTGGCCGGAAAAAATCGCTAATATTACTTTGTGAAAAAGTAGCCCCTTTTTTTCGTCCTAAGACGGACGCCTATGGACCCATTCTTATGTGTCCTTGTGTGCTGGGTGGCACTAAGGGTATATACATTCCTTGCAAATTTGAACAAAATTGGTTGGGTACTTTCTGTGATACATGACCGTCCCCATGAAAAGTGAAACACACTGTATATTCAAGCTAGTGGATGCGAGACATATTGCTCTGTAGTTGTTACAATTTGCTAGTTCTCCTTTTTTGTGAATAGATATCACTACGTTGTTTTCTCAATCCGATGGTATTTCTCTTTTTCTCAAGCTGTCTTGCATATTTTCCAGAACCACTCTATACCTTGTTCTCCTAGGTATTTAATCAGTTCCGGTTCTATTTCATCATCTCCCCTGCTTTTCCTGATTTATTTTTTGCATTGCTTCTTTTACTTCATCCCTGGTTATATCATCCAGTTCTGCTTCGTCTGCCTCCTCATCTTGGTCGTTGTCTTGTGACTGCTCTTCTGTTGTAGAGCTAAATTTAACTTCAAAATATTCCTTCCATACTTTTAGGATACTTTCTACATTTGTTTGTAGGTTATTTTGCTTGTCTTTTACTCCCGTAATTTTTTTCTTTTCTCTTCCTTTATTGGTCTTACTCTCGTCCAGAAACTTCTATTATTTGCTGTGTAGGATTCCTGTATTTCGTTCGTTCGTTCGTTATTGCATTTCATACCGCAGATCTTTTTTGCTTCCCCCTTTATGGTGTTTTTAAAAGTAATCCATCTTTCATCCAGTGACCAAACATATTTCGTCCTTTCAATCTTTTCAGTTTTTCATCAGTTTCTTTCCTGTATTTTTCTTGAAGGCTTTTCGTTTTGAATTTATTTTGTAGTACTTAGTTCTTTTCCCTATTCTTGTATTTATTTCTCTTAATGTTGCTGTGACCATTTTGTGCTGTGCCGATAGTTCTGGTTCTTTTTCCGTCCATATATTTTTGATATCTTATTCTAGGTTTTTTGTGAATACTATGTAATCGATTAGGATTTTTGAGTTTATTTCTTCTGCTATGAAGGTGTATTTGTCATCGATTTCGTGCTTCCAGAAAGTATTCCCTATGAGTAGTTCGTTTGCTTGGCAAAATTCTAACATCTTCCTTCCATTTCTATTTAATACTTCTTCTCCACACTCTCCTATGCTCTCAAGAACAATTTTAAAACTATAACTCTCTAAGATATACGTACACGGCACTGCAAATAGATTACAGCAATCACATTTACATTAAATTCAGAACAATAGGTCCTTATTCTACTGATACTGCATTTGAATAATCATTTTTAAAACACGTATTTCCCATGACAGTCGCTGTCATTTAAATGTCATTGTGGGTATGTGGCCCACGGCCTGCCGAATTGTGTGACAAACGGTGACGTTTGTCACACAATTCAGCATGCCGTGATTTAAAGTGAATGACTTTCAACAAATTTGAAATACGCCACTTACACGCCAAAAAATTAAATAATTTGTCTACAGATGCCTTTACTAATCGTATGACTGTAGAGATCCTGTATATAGTTTACTAAGAGTTGGGCAAACAGCCTGTTTTGACATACATTTTTGATCCAAATTAGATATTTGACATGAGTCAAACAAAGAGGTTATGGGAACCAACCTTGCTAACTTGCCTTTGATGGAAGAGCTTTCAGAGTATTGATCATTCTTAGGATCTTTAGAACTGTCTATTAGGAATATACGGCCAATTTAGTTAAGATTTAAATTTGCATGTATGAAACTATCAGTCCTAACCTGTTACAAAATATGCATAAAAGGCACTTTTATCACACATGCCTTGCAAAAAGTGATCCAAACCAATCAAAATGTATCCCGTTGTTTGCACAACTCTTAGTAACCTATATACAGGGACTCTATATGACTGCATAGATAATATAATAATATACTGTCGTATATGGAACGCCAACTTCAAGCATTTTTTTTGAAAAATAAAATAAGGACGCCCTTTACATTTTTGGAGCTAAGTATTTTTCAGGTAGTTCCAGGGTATTTCCTAGATACTTTAATATAGTCTATTTTTTATAAGAAAAACACCAGTCAATATTTAAATTGATTTATTTTTACAACGAGAAATGTACATTTTCTTTGCCTCGTTAAATAGTTCACAATTATATTTGCTACGTCTACTGTCTCTACTTTTTATAATATTATTTAGTCTTCTAATGAATTTGAAAATTGCTCAATCCACTACCTTGAAAACTATTGTATCTATTAAACTCTCTTTATGGCTGCAAAAAAGTGGAAAATGTACTTGATTTTTTACAAAACGTATAATAAATTGTCGGTTTCTTCTTGTACCATGCACATGGTTTAATACAATTTTGGTAATTTTATATTGTAATGATGCTCATGCCTTCTGTTTGATGTAATTATGATATTATAATAAAATGTAATTCTTAGTAGGAGCCCAAAAGAACTTTTTAATTATTGGTTATATTTTATAGACTGATAAAAAATAATTCAGTATTTACTGGGTTCGTTAATTACAGTATTATTCCCTTTACTATAATTCATTCACCTGCAATTTAATATTACAGAAGCTAGCTCGGTAGGCAAGAGAAAAACTCATATCTCAAAGCTGAGTTCCCTGATACGTTAATTTGAAAATTCGTGTGATACGCCACTGGGCTGTAAATTTAGTTCATTCGCGCGGTAGGTACTTTACTGCGCTGTCAATGTATTACACAAATCGGTTTAATTTAGTTGCGGTTCGCGTTTGGGAATTAATTTTACAAAATGAGTTTTATGAGCAATCGATCAGGTAATTTTAAATACTCGCGCCTTCAACGGCGTCACTCTATCTTTTGTTTTTAGCCAAACCCACCCTTGCTTGTTAAGAGACGCCAATATGCCTGCTAGGATCTCCCTTCGGTAAGACGTTCTCTCGTTCATTTTATAACTGCGGTAACTGCTCGGACGGTGCCTCCAAATGGTATCTGCCGGATGCGGGGCCCTGCGATGCTACGGCTGCTGTGGGGGTCTCCTACACGCTATGCGGATGTGCTGCCCTTAAAATCCCGGGCTCAGGAACTCGAATGCCCCCGTGATTGAATCGTAATCTTGAGCTGGCCTCGGATCCCCGGAATGTGGTATCGGAGAAAATAATTTTTTTCGAGGGAAATTAAAACCCACACTTCCACTGATACCCGGGTAAATTGCCAACACAATGGTGTACTTTTTATTAATATAAATTAGGTATTTCTATATAAAAACTGTATTTAAATGAAAGACCAGAAATGGTGTGTCAATAATTTAATTTTATTCAACTGTTTTTGCTCTGGTCGTTATTAACAATTGCCTATCTAAAATACAAAAAACGGATGTAGACCAAGTTCAATACAACAATTTCTTAAACTAATATTTCTTATAACTAACATGTTTTACAAAAATACTATTTCTAAAAACACTTTGTTTTATTTAAATTGTCTTTATCACTCGCGTAATTACACTGACTTGTTTTTCACCAATTTTGTTTCACATCCTGTTTATTTGTTTCTGAATTTCCTGTCTACATTTCACTCACTTTTCTTCTTATTTGGGTGTGTCCTTTTCTTGAATTTTTTATCCACTGTCTACTTTTACCAGATTTTCAAATATTGCTGTATAATATTACAATTGCCATGTTCTGCCTGGTTTATGCTCTTTGCAAGGTATTGTAATAATTCTGCTTCTTTTACGTTTATTTAAAATGCTCATAAACATATCCTATTTAATTATTCTGACATCTACGCTTCGTTTAACACGCACATATTATAAGCCTTTCTGTGACAGTTCTATTTATTTGGTTTGGCTTTAATTTTGCACAAACCTCTTATTTTTGGCTAATTTATAATTATCGACTCCAATCTATGAAAAACGAGCTCTGCCCTTTGCCTTTTTTCAGTTCATTACTAATGGCATTGCTTTGCAAATGTAATTACGGACTGAAATTTATGTGCTAAATCTTGCAGTTGTTTGAACTACCCCAACCTTGTGCTTTCTGACTAGCTTTATTTATTTGTGCTGCAAGCAGAGTTGAGTAGCGGGCTCAATACCATCTCAGATTTCCCCTAATTTTTGAGAATTAAAATCACCACGCATGGGTATCATTTCTCACCATACGTTGCTTGACATGTGTTGTTATTTTAATTATCACAAAATTTTCGTTGTATGATTCAAATGTTACTTTTAATCAGTCCAATCTGCTATTCCCTATCCTTCTATTCAACTTTGATTTAATACTACATTTAACCTAGTTCCTATTCTACCTATCCTAGTTTCCTATGCTAACCTAATCAAGTGTGGCACAACATTTGTTTTAAAACTAACCTCTTCTAAATTACACTCTCTAAATATGGGTAAATTGCCGAAATATGAAAGCGTCCCCTAATTTTGTTATCCATTTCATTGATCAACTCGTACGTGTTTTCATTGCTTAGGACTGTATGGTCCTTCATATGCATTTAAGAACTTCGCACATATCTTTTCCATGCTATCGGCTACTTTAAGCTTCTTAATAATGACTCGGTCCCCGATTTTGAACTTCATAAGCTTCTTAATCTTCCGGTTTTGCTTTTCCTCGTATCGGTTTTCCGTCTTCTTAACCCTTTGCCTAATCTTCTCCAGCAGTTCATTTATCCCTGTTGCATCCTCGTCCGGCCTCCAAGGTCTCGCAGGTACAATGCCTTTGCATAACGTAACCGGGCTTGTCTCGGTTGTAATATTAGGCACGTTCTTTATGAAGTCTTCTACCTTTGGCAGGTATTGAACCCATATATTATGGTGCTCATGGGTCATTATTTTGAGATATTTAATTGCTTCTCTAATGTACCTCTCTGCGACATTAGACTGCGGGTGTCGTATGCTCCAGAAATAAGTTTTAATCCCTTTCTGTTCCAAGTTGTTAATTAATCTAGCATTCTTGAAATAGCTTGCGTTGTCAGCTAAAACTTTCTTCGGAGTCCCCACTTCTTGTTGATATTTTTCGATAGACTTGATTACATGTTCTGTATTACTGTACTTCGCTGGGTAAAGTTTTATGTATTTTGAGAACACATCGACCATTATTAAAATATGTCTGTATCCATATTGTCCCGGTACTAAGTTTCCCAAATAATCTATTTCAACTAGTTCAAAAGGTTCGTTGACTCGTATACTCTTGATCACGTTCTGGTTGGTATGGTTCTTTTCTTTAGCCAATTGACATACTTTACAGCAATTCGTAAAATGTTTGATAAATTTTATACCGTTCTTAGTGTAGAAACATTCGTAAAACATTAGCCATGTCTTCCTTCCCCCACAATGTCCAAAAGTTTGATGAATATCTTTGACAACGTTGATTACATCGTCTCTGCACAAAACTATTAATTCTTTACCACTCAATAATTTTATCAATAAACCTTCTACTACCTTGAAACCTTTATATTCTTGGTCTGGACTGTCTTGTACCAAATTTCGAATTTGCTGAAGTTGTCATGTTTAGCTAATAACTCTTCTTTTGAAAACCTCCCTTGTTGATAAATTTTCTCTATCCCTATTACCAATTGTTTTTGCCTTCTACTCTTCGCTGCGTCCTTCCTACTGAAGAAATCAGCTACGGCATTCGTATTTCCTGGTCTATGTCTGATCTCGAAGTCATACCATTGCTATTACAACGCCCACCTGTACAATCGGTCGTTATGGAATGTTTTGTTTTTCATGAATGATATGGCTGCATTGTCTGCCTCGATATAGAACTTGTTTCCTGTCAAGTAGAATTTTAATTCGTTGATCGCAAATATAATGGCCAACATCTCCTTCTCAGCGATTGTGTATCTTGTTTCGTATCCCTTCAGGATTCGTGAGATAAAACAAATCGGGACTTCAACTCCTCCTTGCATCTGTATTAGTTCAGCTGCGACTGCCATGTCCGATGCGTCCGTCCTTAATATGAAGCTTTCTTTAAAATTCGGGTATTTAAGTAGCAATCCTTCATGGAATTTCTGTTTTAAATTGTTGAACGCTTTCTCCCTGTCTTGATTCCAAACCCACTTCGTATCTTTTCTCAGCAGCTCAACCAATGACAATGTTAATTCTGAATAATTCGCTATAAACTTCTTATAATAATTTAATAGGCCAAGTAAACCTCTTAATGTTTTCAAATTCTTGGGGCGAGGCAGATTCTTTATTTATTCTATTCTTGCTTCACTGATTGTGACCCCATTACTGCTAATTTCATAGCCTAAGTATGCTACATTTGTTTTAATAAATTGGCACTTGGCCAAATTCAACTTTAATCCGTTTTCATTTAAAGTACTCATTACTAAATCTAAATGTGCCAAATGCTGTTCCACATCGCTTGAAAATTTTAAAATGTCGTCTATGGAATGCACGCAAAAGTCATCATACGTGTTTAATATTTGTTGCATGGCTCTCACTAATGCTGCACATGACGTCGTCAAACCAAACGGGACCACCTTAAATTCAAAAATTTCCTCCTCTATGCAGAATCCGGTATATTTTCTTGAATCCTCGTGTAATGGAATCAGCCAAAATGAGTTTTTCAAATCTAATTTCGTTAATACTTTCTTGTCCCATATTTGACTTAACAAGGCATCGATTATCTGCGGAATTTCATATTGGGGTTTCGTAATCTGATTAATCCTACGTGCATCTAAACATAACCTAAGACTACCATCGCTTTTCTTTACCACCACCATTGGATTAACGAAGTTTGTTTTCGAATGTTCTATTACATCATCATCTAGCATGTGTTGTAACTCATGTTTAACTTTTTCGCGCTTTGCAAATGGTATGGGATAAGATTTAAATTTAAAGCCCATCGTTTCGTCGACAACAAGCCTATGGCAATATTTCGTTGCTTGTCCGGTTTTCTGATTTAGTATATCTTTATTCCTTTCTATGATATCCATAATTCTGCCTTTATATTGTAGATAATCAATCCCTATCTGTTCATCGTCCAGCATTCCTTCTATTATCGCATAATTATTTATCATAACTTCGTCTCCTGCACCCTTGGCTAGGCAACAAATCATATCGTCTCCTGCTTTTATTTCAGCTAGGCAACAATTTTTACGCTCTAGATTCCCAACAGACCAAGGCCTTCTCATATCATCTATTTGGATGCACTTTTGCATTCCATCAATTTTAATTCCAACTTGCTGAATAATATCGACACCTATCACAAATTGTACATTTAAGGCAGCTACTATGTAAAATCGGCCATCAAATTCTTTTCCATTTATGTTGATCTTGATTGCCAATACTTCACTGGTAGTTGAGATTTTCTTCCTTGTTGCGGACAATAAATCGATTTTGTTAACTTCAATAATGTTGCTTTGTAAAATATTCCGATGCTTATTTATGACTTCCTCCTGTACTAAAGAAACCATTGTTCCGCTATCAATTAGCGCATAATATTCCTGATCTAGAATTCACAATTTAATAATTGGTAAACATGAGTTTGTAGCAATTTCTTCATTTTCCTCCAATAAAAATTCCCCCGTTTTATCATAGGCGATGACAAAATTGGTATTGTTCTTATAACTACTATTATGTACAACATTTATAGAAATTGAGGTTTTTTTTATCCCTCGAGGGCTCCTCGTGCACCTCGGCTATCTCAATCCTGTTAAGGTCCTCTGTATTATTTATGTTCCCCGTTCTTTCACTAAACAGTGCATTGATATAAGGTCGGTCTCTGTTTTGACCCTGGTCCATCTCTTGGCACCTTTTCTTGTTCCGTTGGTTGATTAACTCTTCATAATTCTTTCTATTATCCCCCCTATTATAAGTTTGCCTGGTTTGGTTCCCCCAAGTATTGTTGTACCCTCTGTTTTGGTTAAAATTTCGGTTATAATTATTGTTTCCATAATTCGTTCCTTCCTCTCAATTATAGTTGCTATTAAAATAGCGCTGTGAGCTCGTTAGATTCAGTTTTTACAGTGAATCACTCTGTTGGTCTCTTGTTTATCCTTTTTTTATATCAGTTGTGTGTTTTCGCCTTCTCAGCGATTTTATGCCATTCCTTTCTATCTAGGATAGCCTTTCTCCATCCTTCTACTTCTAGACTTCTGATGTCAGCTTGGACTTGATCTTCCCATCTAGTCTTGGGCCTCCATCGTGGTCTTCCCGTTTCGGGTCTCCAATTGGTTATTCTTCTTATTAACATTTCTGGCTGTCTCCTTTGTATGTGCCCATACCACTTGAGTCTTTGCGCTTTTATATCTTTTACGATATCTTCACCCTTCATTTTTTCTCTGATTTCGTGGTTCATTAAGTTTCTTATTTCTCCTTCTGCTGTCTTGACTGGTCCGAATACTTGTCTTAATATTTTCCTTTCCATGATTTTCAGAGCTTCTTCGTCTTTGTTTGTTAGCATCATTTGTTACGGTATTAAAAGAACTTTACGACACCCACCCAAGGTGAGCATCGCACCACGGAATCAGTCCTGGAAAACTGGCACACTTGCCCTGAGATCTGCTAAAAACAGGCTAAAGGCCACGGCTGGAACGCTCAGGGAGTCGGGCGTGAGTCACACGATACGTTCTGGGCAAGCGTGTTGAGGCATATATATAGGGTACGTCAAAATTATGAGGGCGCCACCAAGCCTGTCTTAACCCGACTAACCGGACCTGGGCGGTTAGACGGGGACGAAGTATCCAAGACACTCCGTCGATAGGATTACTCAAGAGTTCCAAGTTCAAATAACAATTTCGGGATTGCCTTATGCGAAGATTGTAATTAGGTGCCAATTCGACCGCGACTACGCAGCTGTCTCACCCACCTGTACGCTCAACTCTCCCTCGTCCCGTCGCACAATAATCATTACACTGAAGGGGCGCTTATCTGAAACAGAACATGCACAAGTCGAAACAAAACAATAGTTCCCTTAATTAACAAGTCATATATTGGATCACGGGTTACAATGGGGCAGCGGAGTGCGTCGCCCTATATACAGTGTGTCCCCGGATTGTTTGGACGACTCTTGTAAATGACAAAAAATTTTCTAGTTGAAATTTGAGCTTCTGCGGTCCATCCCTGCTTGGTTTGAAACTAATTTGTGACATAATTTTAGTTTCGAAAAATCAACTATGCCTTGGATCTTTTCAAAAATCTGATTTTTGGTTCTAGTAAATTGCCTTTTCTGTTAAAGTTACGACAAAATGTTATTAAGAAAAGTTGTTCAGAGTCAAAAACTGAGTAGCTGTACAAAATTTTAAAATCCTAAGCCTACTTTAATTTTTAGCCCTTTTTTTATTGGAAACGTACAAAAGTGCTCTTTCAGAAAAAGGAATTACAAAATGTTATTAGGAAAAGTTTTCAGAATCAAAAACTGAGTGACTCTACACAATTTTAGTATTTTTGTAATAGTAGCCATGGAAAACAAACGTACACTTGTCAAAATATCAATAAAATACAAGTATTGAGTAAGAATTTTCCAAATAGTTTAAAAGTACTGTTGACGCTGTATTTAATTTGTTATCCTAAACTATTAGTGTTAATTAAAAATGTTAAAGGAAGAAAAAATTTATTTAATTCAGTGTTACGGCATCGGCGACAGATCCATATCTTCCGTAATTAATCTTTTTAATGAAAAATATCCAGAAACAACAGTTCAAAAATCGTACGCATGGTGGCTGATTAAGAAATTTTTACGAACTGGAAGTATCAATCACATCAAAAAACAAAAAAAAAATTAATGACGACGATGCCGCAACATTGGTTGCACTTGACTCTGTGGCAAACGATCCAAAAATGTCTTTAAGAAGACGGAGTAACAACACCAATATAAGCAGAGCACATTTGCAAAGAATTTATAAAGCCAGAAAGATTCATGCATACAAAGTACGATTTCTCCATACTTTGGAAAATGGGGATGAAGGTAAAAGATTAGACTTCTTTTTTGTGTTTGGGCGAAAAAACTTTGAGCGATCGAAATTTTTGTAAGAAAATTATATTCTCTGACGAGTCTACTTTTACCACAAACGGCGTTCCTTCAACACAGAATTGTAGATATTGGAGCGAAGAAAATCCAAATTTTATAATAAATACAAGAAGTCAATATTTTAAAAATGTCAATGTATGGTGTGCAGTATCACACCAATTTGGTTTAATTGGACCGTTTTTTATTGATGGAAAACTAAATCAACACACATACATAACCATTTTAGAAAAGTTTATCGATGAAATTCCTTTACAACTGCGTCAAGTTAGTTATTTTCAACATGATGGATGCCCGGCGCATTCAACACGTCTGGTTTCAAATTGGTTAATGAATAATTTTGGGGAGAGATGGATTGGCAGGAACATCAGAACACTTCAATGGCCCCCAAGGTCTCCGGACTTAACGATTATGGATTTTTTTGTGTGGGGCCGATTAAAGCAGATAGTTTATGCAGAAAGAATTCCCAACGATATTGTAGAATTAAAAAATGCTATTCTAAACGCTGCACAAACAATTACTATGGAAGAAATTCAAGCTGCCTATGAAGAATTCAGATCACGAATTGAATACTGTGTAAATTTAGGAGGTGTCTTAATAGAATAAATTAATAATGTAATAGTAGTACAATATTGTACAAATGTAGGTGTAATTTGTTTAATATTTTTTGTAATTCTGTTATTATTACTATTAAAAGAGATATCTAAAATTGTGTAGAGTCACTCAGTTTTTGATTCTGAAAACTTTTCCTAATAACATTTTGTAATTCCTTTTTCTTAAAGAGCACTTTTGTACTTTTCCAATAAAAAAAAGGGCCAAAAATTAAAGTAGGCTTAGGATTTTAAAATTTTGTACAGTTACTCAGTTTTTGACTCTGAACAACTTTTCTTAATAACATTTTATCGTAACTTTAACAGAAAAGGTAATTTACTAGAACCAAAAATCAGATTTTTGAGAAGATCCAAGGCATAGTTGATTTTTCGAAACTAAAATTATGTCACAAATTAGTTTCAAACCAAGCAGGGCTGGACCCCAGAAGCTCAAATTTTAACTAGAAATTTTTTTGTCATTTACAAGAGTCGTCCAAACAATCCGGGGACACACTGTATATATATATATTATATCTAAGAAAACACCAGCTGGCGCACGCTCTAAACCTAGCGACAGATGTACAGAATAAACAAGGTAGCACTAGGCGCAAGCTCGTGCAAAGATACAGCCTAAAATTCGAAATGAATGCGCAGCATGTGGGCGCGAAGCCTTATGCAACGTACAGCAATGAACAAAGTAGCACTTGTAACATAGACAGTCTGTAATTTGGAATGAACGCACAGCATGCGGGCGCGAAGCCTTATGCAACATACAGTAATGCAAGCCCTTGTAAAATAGACAGTCTGTAATTTGGAATGAACGCACAGCATGTGGGCGCGACGCCTTATGCAACATACAGTAATGCAAGCCCTTGTAAAATAGACAGTCTGTAATTTGGAAATGCGGGCAAATATGACGACAGTGCCTGTAGGCACAAGAGACGTGACGGGCTCGCTCGCGGCGTTCCAAAACAACTCGCACGCGGGACTTAATGCTCCCCGCAGGACAGGAACACTCGCGTTCACAACGGTAATCAGTTCAAAGGCACATACCTTAATCCGTAGGCGGTCGGGAAGCCTGATACAGTTGAGTTGCGACAGGCTGCAGTCTTAGGTGGCAGGTACATTCGATATTCGACGGTTATAGTGATGAGTGGGCATCCGCCATACTGGCGACGGGCGACGCGTCAGGACGCGTACAACTTGACGACGAAAAATGGGCCACTTTCGTTCTGCGGGGCAGATCCTCGAATGTCGAGATGAAGGGGACGACCCCTTACTTACGGGAGCAGGAACGGGACTCAAGATGCACCCACGCTACGCCGAAACAATTCGGAGCTCACACAACCACCACACGAACGCTTTCTGCAACGGGCCGCGATCAACTGCCCAGAGGGAAGCGCTGCAACATGACACATCGGTCGCGTCCCCACGTGACTATATCTCGGCAGCCAATCGTGAGGCGATAAGATGAAACAAATAAGTGCCGGTGACAAAGATAGCACGAAGCCTCGCAGTCGCCTCAACGGCGTGATTTCTAGAAGGTTCGGAATTCTTGCGAGCGATAACACCCGGCTGCCAAAGTACCAGCAAAGGGGTGCTCCAACTGACGAGAAATACTGCGTTTGGGGCCAAATATGTGCAAAATCATTATTATGGAATTAGGCGATGAAGCCAAATAAGTAACTAAAAGGGTTTAGCATACGGGCACGCTGCCCTAAAGCCTAGGTGGCTAATTAAAATACCAAAATGACCTGACACATTGTCTCGGCTGCGTAAGTTATTGTTGGGCGTATTGCAGCTTAGTATATTCTAAGTTTTGTGTTTATACTAAGGTGGCTATTTTTTAAGAGTTTTTGGTGTTTCCAGTAGGCTCTGTTACCTGATTTGATTCTTTCCGCTATTTCTATTGTTCGTTCATTCTTTTCGTTGATCGTTACTCCCAAATATTTGAAATTTGCCACTTTTCGAAACTTGTAGTGTTGAATTTTTTTTCTTGTATATCTTCCGTGTTTCTTCTGCCTACTATCATGTACTTTGTTTTTTCTTCATTTATATTTAGCCCCCTCTTTTTTGCCTCCGTTGATAGATTCAATAGCAGCTTCGTTTATCTCTTGCGATGAGTGCCAGGTCATCTGCGTAGCCTTCTATCTGTGTCATATTTGTTGTGATTGTCTTCCCCACTTCTGTTGCTTTGACGGCTGCATCTAGGGTTACATTGAATAAAACTGTTGATAGTGCGTCGCCTTGCCTTACTCCTTTATTTATGTTGATTTCATTTGTATATCCTTCCTCTGTTATTACTCTAGCCTTGGAGTTTGCTGCTGTCATTTTTACTAGTCGGATTAGCTTTTCTGGTATTTCGATTCTACGCATGTCCTCCATTAGTATGTACCTATTCACGCTGTCAAATGCCTGTTTAAAGTCAACGAATATTATGTGCAGCTCTGATCCGTTATCATAGCTTTTTTCTAACGGGTGTTCATAAACAGTCGTCATCCCAGTTGCTTTGAAAAACAAAATGTTATGTCTTTGATTAATTCGTGCAACACAATGAAACGTCATTGAGTACTGTCATAGCTCATTTTTTCTCAATTTTAATAGACATACGTTTCTGAAGTCAAAACCTACTGGGATGACGACTGTTTATGAACACCCGTTATTTATCTGTGTCATTGTGTGGATGGCGTCGATTGTTGATGTGCCTCTTCTAAAACCGCACTGGTATTCACCCAACTTCTTTTCTGTGTATCTAGTTATCTTTTCTCTTATTAGTGTCGTTAGAAGTTTGTACGCTGCATTCAGGAGTGTTTATTCCCCGAAAATTAGCACATTTTGTGTGTTCTCCTTTCTTGAAAATGGGTAAAATCAGACCTTCATTCCATTCCGCTGGCATTCTTTCTTCCTTCCATATTTCTACGATTAACTTTTAAATTCTTTCCAGTAGTTTTTCACCTCCGTGTTTTATTAACTCGTTTACTACTGTGTCTTGTCCCGCCGCTTTATTCTGTTTGAGTTTCTTTATATTTTCCTTATACTCCTCATATGTGGGTAGTTCTTCTTCGCCTTCCTTATTGTTTCCTCTTACTTCGTAGCTATCCTTTACAGTTTTTGTTTCTTCGAAGTAGTTTGTAAAGTATATTTCCCATTCTTTTTTGCTTATTTTTGCTGTTGCCTTGTTCTTAATGTTATGGTTCTTTATGTGTAGGAATAATTTCCTGTTGTCTTTGCTGTCTTCTTCCATATTCTTCATCAAATCCTCTATCCACTGCTTCTTTTTTCTTTGGCCGCATTTGTCTGCCTCCTTCTTTTTTTCTTTGTAGAGTGCCCTCTCTAACTCTCCCCCTGTTGCAATCCAGTTATTTCTTGCTTGGTTTTTGGCCTTGGTTTTACTTTCGCACTCCTCATCGTACCAGTCTTTATTTCTTTTCCTTCCTACTTGTCCCAATGTTTCGCTGGCAGCGGCTATCATACTATCTTTGATTATTCTCCACTGTTTTTCTATGTTGTCATTTGCACTTGCTGATAATTTTCCGTTTATCGATTCCTCGATTGTCTCGTTTCGGTGTCCTTTAGTTTCTCTGTGTTCCATCGCTTTATGTTTGCTCTCGTGTTTTGTTTCTTTATTATTTTCATCTTAATTTTTGTCATTACTAGAAGGTGATCCGTATCTGCGTTTGCTCCTCTGTATGACCTTGTGTCGTTTATTATTCGTCTCCATTTATTTGCTATTAGCACGTGGTCTATTTGGTTACCATCTGTCGTTCCTGGCCTCATCCATGTTATCTTATGTTCCCTCTTATGTTTAAATTTAGTACTTGCTACATATGTATCTGTTATGGTTGCAAAATTGTATAGCCTTTTCCCGTTATCGTTTGTTGTGTTGTGTATGGTTTCTTTGCCCGCTATGTTGTCGTTGTATTCCTCTTTGCCGATTTGTGCGTTAAAGTCCCCTATGATTAATTTAATATCATTTCTCGGGGTGCTTTCGAAAGTGTCTTGAAGCTGTTCGTAGAAATCTTCTTTTTCTTCTTCTTTGGCGTCTTCTGTAGGTGCGTACGCGTTTATTATAGTTATGTTAGCTTGGATGTTTTTTAATCTCATGGATGTTTTTTAATCTCATGGTTGATATTCTGCCACCCCTTGCTTGAAAGTTCAGTACTTTGTGTCTCATCTTGTGACTGATCATAAAGGCTGTCCCGTTTCTGCCCTGCATTTTTTCACCTGCGTAGTAGATGGTATAATCCCTGTTATCAATTTTTCCTTTATCTTTTCACCTAATTTCTTGGAGTGCCAGTATTTCTAATTTGTACCTTTCCATTTCTTTAGAAATTTCTTTCATTTTCCGGGTTTCAACATTGTGCGTACGTTCCAGGTTCCGATCCTTATGATATCTTTCTTTTTCCTCAGCTCTTTTGTATTTGTCGATTTTCTTCCTTGATTTTCTTTCGTGTCCATGTCCGCAGCGGTTGTCATCATATGTTCCCTCCGGTTTGTTCCCTTTGTTACTTTTTTGAATTGTGAATTTCTTCTCCTTCTTTCTTTAGTTCTTTCCTGTTATTATCCCATATCCAGAGTTGATTTCCGATCCGGATTTTCTTGAAGCCTATTTTCACTTTATTCCCGTTTCGTCTTTCCTGTACGGCTCTTTCTTTAATTTCCCATTGTATTCTGAGTTCTTCGGCACTCCTTTCTTCGTCTATGTATATCGTTGTGCCTTTTAGTTTGCTTTTCTCTTTCATGATTTTTATTTTGTCCTCTGTTTTCTGCAGTTTTGCTACTAGTACCGGTGCTTTGCTTCTTGTTTCCATCTGTTTTACTTCTTCTACTTTCATTTCTAGGTTTAAGGTCTTTTTTAGGAGTTGTTCGACTTCCTCTTTTGCAGTTTTTTCACCTACTCTCACTCCCTTAATTACTACGTTGTTTTTCTTTTCGTTTTTTTCCTTGTCTTCCATTTTCTTTTCTAAGTAGTTTATTCTTTCAAATAGGTTGCATTTTCGTTTTTAAGTTCTTCAAATTCCTTCTTGATTTGGTTTTGTTCTTTTCGTATGTTTTGTATTTCATCCATTAGCCCGTCTAGTTTATTTTCTATTCTGTCGTTTCTCGCGTCGAATTTTTCCAACTTGTTGTTGATTTCTGTTAGAATTTGTTCCATTTTTAGGTATGTGTCTCTCAGATCTTGGTACTTCTGCCCTCTGTTGTGGTTTTCGCCCGCCTCGGCCTTTTCCGTGTTTTGGCTGGCTGCTCTGTTCTCGCCGCGAAACCGCCGTTTACGCTGCCCTAAAAAAAATTTGCGCCCCGTTCGTACTTAAAAGCGATTAACTATTTATTGGCGGTTGAACATTTACAGCTTAAAAGGGCACCAGTTCAGCCCTTTATGTTGGGTTTTACTAAAATTGAAATCCGACTCTGTGTTTTCTGTTACTCGATTTGTGTAATCTATTTAAAGTTTTTATCGTTATCCGTACGGCAGGTTCCCGGCCGGTCGACCCGTCGGCGTCGGACCGTGACCTCCGTCCGCACCTCCGCCTTCTAATTTGTGCGTATTTACGTTAACGTTATCTTACTTAATTTACTACTCTTACTCCAAGCAGTCCAAGCCCTCGTGTTTTTGATCTTTTAACTTGCACTTTTCACCTTTATGCACCGTCTGACCTCACTTCACCTTATTTTTTGTTTATAATTCACTAAATATTAGCGTGCACTTGCAGAGCTGAAACATTAACGTTTTCTACCGCTAGCGCTACACACAACTTAAAATTATTTCTATTTGGCCTAAATTTATTCTTGTAAGTTTCCTCGAATTTTCTTTTACTAAAATTTTGACGTTCCGATGTTAGAGTATCTTCTCTCTCGTTATACACTGCCAGATCGTAATTTCTCACGATTTCCAGGAAATCTCGTAGCGTCTTGACATGCTATACTGCCACTGCCCTTGTAATTTCGGCTTCAAGGTGCCTTGACAGGTGCTGTATAATTTCCTCCTCTGACAGCTTTGGTCTAAGATATTATGCCTTGTTGAACCTATACATGACATAAATCTCTCGCGATCCTCCTTTATCAATATACCTCCCCGATGTTAATTCCGTCGTAACCTGGGCTTGATGCGAGTTACACCAATATTGTTCTGTGAAGAGTACTCTAAATTCATCATAAGTCGAATACTTGCACTTGACAATACTGTGCCAAATTTCTGCGTTCCCCCGCATAGCCATGTTGATAATCTGTAATTTCCGGCATTCAGTTGTCACGGTTCTTATAATGTCGTCGAGCTTTGCCAAGAAAATCATCGGTAGTTTTCCGTACCTGGCCTCAAATTTCGGGATCATCTCCATACTCATACTCCGTGGTGCCACACTAACAGGATACTCTTGTACTTGTTCCAACCTCTCGGTTATTCCCTGTAGCCCCCTTGTGACCTTATTGTCCACCATGAGGATGCGGATCTCATTCTGGGTTTGTTCTTCGTGTACCTTTTTCCATCTTTCTTCTGTGTCCTTTTGTTCTATCTTTCCCTTTTGTTGTACCAACTGTCCTTGTGTTCTAATTTCTAGTCCTAAGATTCGGTCTTCTATTTCTTCTCCTTTCCTGTTTAATCTTTCATCGACTACCTGTTACACTTCCTGTTGTATTTCGTGTCTAGCTGTTTCTTTGAATCCTTCGAATTTTTGTTCTAGACCATCGATTCTTCTTTGTATTTCTTCCTTATTTTTGACTTGCCTCTTCTCAAACTCCTCTTTCATTGCTGCGACTAATATTTCTGCATACCTTTCCGCCCTATCTTCTCTCTCCTCTGCATCGCTTCTGATTGCCTCCTGTAACCTTCTTTCCCGCTCTTCGGCATCAATCCTGATTCCTTCTTGCAATCTTTTTGCTCGTTCTTCTGCTTCAATTCGAGTCGTTTCTTGCATTTGCTTAACATTCTGTGTTGTATCCTCGATCTTCCGTAATAATACCTCCAGAATTCCACTCAATTCTGTTTCTAACTTTGAAGCTTGGGGCTGTTGTGCTTCGACCTGATCCCCTTGCATCTGCTCTTCCGTCGGTGGCTCTTGTGTTTCGATAATAATAATAATAATAATAATAATAATAATAATAATAATAATAATAATAATAATAATAAATGTCTTTATTATCAGTTTCATATATGAAAAAAGAAATACAAAGTTAAATATATGTGCCAGGCGAAGTTCAGCACGGCGGCATCGGCAGGGCGTTGCCTCCCGCTGCTCTTCCACTTAACCTCTTCGGCTTGATGTTCCTCTTCCTTTTCTTCCTCATTCTTCCTTTGCCTTCTAGATCTTTTATCTGTAATTTTGCTTAATTTATCGTTGATCGTGTACAAATGAAAACGCTTGCACTTACGGACAAGTTACCCACACACTAATAGAGATTTTTAAACTAAATTTATGCTGTGGAAAATATGTTAGATAATAAGACAGTTTGTGTGCTTTCGTTATTGATAATCGCTATTTTTATATATTAAAATTCACCTTAGCGTTGTGAACCAAATAAATTTTGTCCAACTACTATTTGTTAATTTGCTCGAGCCTCACGTTGCGGTCGCCTTTTTGTCTGGAATGATGATGACAGCTCCACGTTGGGCTTGCCATTTAGTCTGTTATGATGCTCACGCCTTCTGTTTGATGCAATTATGATATTATAATAAAATGTAATTCTTAGTAGGAGCCCAAAACAACTTTTTAATTATTGGTTAAATTTTATAGACTGATTAAAAATAATTCAGTATTTACTGGGTTCGCTAATTACAGTATTATGCCCTTTACTATAATTCATTCACCTGCAATTTAATATTACAGAAGCTACCTGGGTAGGCAAGAGAAAAACTCATATCTCAAAGCTGTGTTCCCTGATACGTTAATTTGAAAATTCGTGTGATACGCCACTGGGCTGTAAATTTAGTTCATTCGCACGGTAGGTACTTTACTGCGCTGTCAATATATTACACAAATCGGTTTTAATTTGGTTGTGGTTCGCGTTTGTGAATTAATTTTACAAAAGGAGTTTTATGAGCAATCGATCACGTAATTTTAAATACTAGCGCCTTCAACGGCGTCACTCTATCTTTTGTTTTTAGGCAAACCGACCCTTGCTTGTTAAGAGACGCCAACATGCAATTGTTATTTCTAACCTCAAATCTGGATTTTTATGCTAATGCTGGATAAATTGCTTTCAATGGATTCTTAAAACTTTTAACCTGCTAGGATCTCCCTTCAGTCATCTCGTTCATTTTATAACTTCCCGGTTTCTAAAGCCGATATTTTGGTTGGAAAAACTAACCTTAGTTCTCTGCAGCGCAGCGGTAATTGCTCGGACGGTGCCTCCAAATGGTATCTGCCGGATGCGGGGTCCTGCGATGCTACAGCTGCTGTGGGGGCCTCCTACACGCTGTGCGGATGGGCTGCCGTTAAAATCCCGGGCTCAGGAACTCGAATGTGCCCGTGATTGAATATCGTAATCTTGAGATGGCCTCGGTCGGATCATCAAAATGTGGTATCGGAGAAAAAATTTTTTTTTGAAGGAAATTAAAACCCACACTTCCACTGATACCCGGGTAAATTGCCAACACAATGGTGTACTTTTTATTAATATAAATTAGGTTTTTCTATATAAAAACTATATTTAAATGAAAGATCAGAAATGGTGTGTCAATAATTTAATTTTATTCAACTGTTTTTTCCTCTGGTCGTTATTAACAAAAAAAGGATGTAGACCAAGTTCAATACAACAATTTCTTAAACTAATATTTCTTATAACTAAAATGTTTTGCAAAAATACCTACTATTTCTAAATTATTGTCCTTTCAATTCGGTTTTAAATTGTCTCATAGCGCCAATGCCAGACTAGAGTCAAGCTCAACAGGGTCTTATTTCCCCGCTAATTTTTCCAAGCCCGTTCCCTTGGCAGTGGTTTCGCTAGATAGTAGGTAGGGACAGTGGGAATCTCGTTAATCCATTCATGCGCGTCACTAATTAGATGACGAGGCATTTGGCTAAATGTATATATATTGGCAGTTTAAGTATACAAGACATGGACAAGTACAGCACAGTGGGGCGTCAAACACCCCAATTCTACTACAAGTACATGCATTACCAAATCTAACATATAAATGGTATACGACATACTAAACATGTACATGATAAACGTACATATGTTGCCTTACACATCTAACACATACATGATATGCAATATATCGCTAGCACATACATGATATACGCAAACATAACACGCAGCAGAACAAGGCGGGGCCTGCGAACCCCCCTGGTACACCGCAAGGACCGCTCGACTATCCCACGCCGACTCTCTCCTCCACGTGACGGGCACCTCGTCTGCCCGTCATCTGATTCCACCTTGTCCAGTTCGTATGGCTGCCCTGCAGCACTCTTGTGGTTAGCCCAGCAAGTAGGCCCTCTGGAAGTCCAAGGACTCTCAACGTCTGGTGCGAGACTGGACACCACACCCCACGCCAAGAGATGGTGCAGGTGGTGGTTGAAACATCTTCGGGACGAACTTGTAGTCGCTCTGCCACAGCGGCCACTACTTCCCGGTCGTCGGCATAGTAGTTCTTCTTACGTGTGTGTGAGACCGTAAGAGGAGTTGTAGCCGACACCAACCTGTGCGTCGATGATAATCGCTTTTCCATCCTTCTTGGCGACAATGTCCGGCTTCCGA
Organism: Agriotes lineatus; assembly: GCA_940337035.1. Lineage (NCBI taxonomy): Eukaryota > Metazoa > Arthropoda > Insecta > Coleoptera > Elateridae > Agriotes > Agriotes lineatus. The sequence goes on from CALNHX010011238.1 coordinate 28,346, forward strand.
ATCCCAGCAGCAGTGTTGAATCGTGGTTCCTCAGATACGCCTTCCCATCCAGCCTGTCGTAATCCAGACGCTAAAGTTGCGCAAAGGGCATTATGTCTTCTAACTCTCCCTCCATGCGTCCTCCAGCAGCACTGAATGACGTGTGCTGCTGTTTCAGTAGCGCCGCATCCAGCTCGACATAACGTTTGTCGATTCTGGCGACGCATACCTCTGGACGTTCTAATGCGCGTTGGGAGAGAGTTAATATGTATATGGTGGTACTGCACATAGTCCCTTCCAGGAATGCCGCCGGATCTTTGAGCTATCCATGATGTGGAGAGGGAGCTAGAATTAGACTCCTTCAGCTCGCGGCCATCAACTGAAGTGTACAGTCCACCTGCCCAGTGCTTTTTCCTCGCCTCAACAGTGAGTCTTTCAGGATCCATTCCCAGCTTACGCAGTACTTGCTTCGCCCACCGCAGCTTTCTCGTGAGCCGCGGGGTGGTAAGCGCTGCAATGGTCGCTGGGAGATTTGACTCTTTGGCTTTGTTAAGACGAGATATCGTCATGGACGGGATTAACGTAACTAAAGAAGGAATTCCAAGTCCCCCATCTTTCACCGCCGTATGGATGTAGGACGTTGGCACATCCTTTGGAAAACGCATCCAATTTCTGACGGCGTGTCTAGTCTGCCGGTCAAGCGCCTTCAACCTTCCCAAAGATATTCTTCCCAGGACTAAAGCGTGGTATAACCTGGGAATCAGGAAGGTACGTAAAATTTCAAGGCGCTGCTGGGGTTTAAGCGGTGCTCTGGTGATGTTGTCCAGGATATGCCCCAGCTCTGCTTCGACCGGCGAAACTCCTGCAACACCGAACTCGAGTCCCAGGTACCTCCACCTCTCCAAAACTTGCATTGCGGGAAGTGGTCCAGTGGTCAGCCTAAATTGACTTTGTGTTAGGACCTTTATCTTTTTAATCTTTCCCGCTGGCAATAGGGAAAAGGTGGAGCTCTTCTGGGCAGAGATAACAAGGCCCATGCTGGCAGCCGCTTCTTCAACCCTGGTGATCGTCTGTTGTAAACTATTGGCTGTAGACGTCACCAGTACCAAGTCGTCGGCAAAAGCAAGACAATTGATCTTAGTGTCTGCCAACTGATAGCCGACTTCATCTGGTATGGCATTCATGATCTCATTGATTGCCAGGTTGAATAATAGCGGAGAGAGCGGGTCTCCCTGCTTAACTCCCCTCCGGACGACAATTTTATCCGAAGTCAACCCTCGCACATTAATCCTGGTCGTTGGGCTCTGGTATAATCGGCATATATATCGCTGTAAACCGGCTGGAAGACCGTAGCGCTGTATTATGGTGGAGAGGGAATCATGGCTTAGGGTGTCAAACGCCTTGGCTACATCAAGTGTAGCCATATGCACCTCTCGGAACCGGCTACGGGCAGTCCATATGATAGCGTCTAGGACTGCGACGTTATCCATCATTCCGTCAGCTAGAATAAAGGCACGCTGACGGGTGTCTAACAGCTCGGCCTTTGTTAATCTTTTGGCCAGGATTTTATGTAATTGCCTTACAGCTACTGACGCTACAGAGATCGGCCTGTAGTCGCCTTCACTCTCAGGTGTGGTTTTCTTCGGTATTAGCGATGTCCGGGTTTGGAGCATTTCAGCAGGGAAACTGCCTACCAACATGACTATATTATAAAGTAGAGCACGAATAGAAGGATTGACACTGCGCCACTGACGAGTTGTTATAAAGTAGAGTCCGGGAGCAGAGGAGAGTGGTAAGGTGGTGTTGGTCACCTCCTCGCACGAAACAGGGTCCCAAAGATAACTGAGGGCGTCTCTAGGGGCGGGTGGATTGGCGAGCCTGGGGTACGGAATCGAGGGCGTCTCGAATAGATTAGCCCAGTACCCTTTCAGCTCGTCAAATGAATGTGCAGTAAATTTCTGTCCACCCTCCATAATCTCATGGACTACCCTCTTCCTGTCTTTCTTCCATCCGGACTGGATCCGCGCATAATCCTGTCGACGTTGTTTCTTCTTCGTTACTCTTTTTCCGTTCGGTGTTGCGTCACGGTGATAATTACGAATATTGACAGCCGGAGTAGGGAAAGTAATTCTTAGCCAGTTGTTAATGTCTTGATCAACTGGCTCATCTCGCAGGGCTGCCTCAGCAACAGCCACAAGGGCTTGGATGTTGAACTCTTGGGTGCCAGCTTCTCGAATAGTGATAATCAAATCACGAATGGCACCGCGGAGGCTAGTCCCAATCGAGTCCCTGCGAGGATCCCTCACCGGCCGTCTTCTTCTATCAGAGTCTTGATTTACGGCGTTAGCGTCAGCATCATTTTCACTATCGGGAGATCTCACACCATTCATAACTTCATTGCTATCAGTACTAGTTTCCTCAACACTCTCACTGTCAGTTTCACTAGTACTACTGGATTCCGGCTCTTCCACTCGTCTAGCACGCATAGTCGTAATTGCTGCACAGACCATCTGCTTATAATCTTGGCGCCTTCTGGCACCTTTGATGGCCTCGAGTGTTCTCCTCGGAATCCGTTCCAGCAGATACTGGTTAATGAACAGTTCTCCGTTAAGTGTTCCTTCTGCTTCTTCACGTGCCATCAATCTCAACTCTTCCTGACTCCACCTAACCTTCTTAGAAGCAGTTACTATTTCTTCGTTAACTATCTCGGGATGCTTATGGTGACGATGGACACCTAGTCCCCGTTTAGTTGGAAAAAACCGGGGACAATCCGGACAGTTAAATTGTTCTACTGCAGGTATTGGAGCCGCTGCAGGTTCAGAAGGTGTTGGAGTCATTCTTATGGACGTAGATGGTGGTTGTATAGACGAATTCATTCTTCTTAGAGAATCTTCTGTTATATCAGGTGTTTCAGGAGAACCTTTTGTAGCCATTCGATCCCAATATGAAGTATTGGCCGAAGGTGCTGGTGTAGATGTTTCATTTATTACTCCAGATAGACTTGCTACAGGTGATGGATCGGGTAGTGTATGTGTCGGAGTCGTTCGCCGAGTAACAGATGAGCGGCCCGTTGTATCACCAGGGTCGGGGGGTCGCGGTGGCAGCCCCCGACTTCTGGTATTTATTCTTTTATTATTTGGGCCTGGTTGATTTTGGGGATAGGTTAGGATGGGCTGGCAACCCTCTAACCCCCCGGTTAACGTCGGCCCTTCATCTCTTGTTGCCCCCATTATGGGCGGGTCCGTCCGTACATGGCTACAGTTTCCTACGCTGGAACCTTCGACAACAAGAGTCGATCCGTCTCCTTCTGTATGAATGGCGCCACCTCGAATAGGCAAGAGCACGGTCTTGGAAACACTGAACTATATCTCACCAATATTGGTGAGCGCGCTCGTATGTGCTTCCCTGGCCTGCCCTTTCGAGCAGACCTTTGGACCCCACAACCTGTTCTGGAAATGGGGCAGAGCAACTAATGTGATGGACTAATGGAAATGTCTTCTTAAGTAGGAAAAACTTAGATGTTGGGCAAACTCTCATTATTTATCTCATGCACGTTTTTGAAGATCATAAACAACCAGGTGAATTACTTTCGCATGTATCCCGAAAGGTATTTTCAGAAATAGAATGACAGATAAAATTGCATGGGTGGTAGTAGCATTGTTCTGCTTTATTCACTAATGTAGTTTAAGGTTGTTCGGAAAGAAGAGGGATCAGGATTGACTGTAGTTATCTGGGTTGTCCCAGTTATTCTAATCCATTCATTTATTGCGACATCCATGCATGAGATTCCTAGAGCCGTTCGGAAATATAGTTTTGCTTTTCCATGCCAGTCATACGACGAGGCTAAGGAAACATAGTAATTTCCTAAATAAGCTCGGATTCCGCCCGCCACGGTGGACGGGGTTCATCGTTGTCGGAATCCACCACAGAGTCATAGTTACTCCCGCCGTTTACCCGCGCTGTTTTATTTACATTGTCTCTATCACTCGCGTAATTACACTGACTTGTTTTTCACCAATTTTGTTTCACATCCTGTTTATTTGTTTCTGAATTTTCTGTCTACATTTCACTCACTTTTCTTCTTATTTGGGCGTGTCCTTTTCTTGAATTTTTTATCCACTGTCTACTTTTACCAGATTTTCAAATATTGCTGTCTAATATTACAATTGCCATTTAATTATTCTGACATCTACGTTTCATTTAACACGCACATATTATAAACCTTTCTGTGACAGTTCTATTTATTTGGTTTGGCTTTAATTTTGCACAAACCTCTTATTTTTGGCTAATTTATAATAATCGACTCCAATATATGAAAAACGAGCTCTGCCCTTTGCCTTTTGTACTCAAATCATTTCACTACTACTGGCATTGCTTTGCAAATGTAATTACGGATTGAAATTTATGTGCTAAATCTTGCAGTTGTATGAATTACCCCAACTCTGTGCTTTCTGACTTGCTTTATTTATTTGTGCTGCAAGCAGAGTTGAGTAGCGGGCTTAATACCATCTCAATATGTCTTATTTATACAATTTATAAACACAAAGATGCAGTACTTTAATCGGTGTTGCATTTTCCCTCATAATTCTTTTTCGTATGTCAAAGCGTCTACATCACTATTATTTAAATTATTTCTATAAACTTGTGATTTGAAAACAGAACAGAGGTTTCTACATTTTTTCCTGCCTATCCAGATATGTATGAAATCACATTTACATATAATTTTTTTCGAAATTAAATTTATTTTAACGAAGAAACTGTTTAGTTACATTGCAATTAATAATCTCTGTCTGGTTGTTATTGAAACTTGATTATTTGGAAGGGGTTGATCCAATACAGATTTTAAAGGAAATTTGTTAAAATTGGTTCTCTCATAGTTTCCACCTCTAGGAGAAGCTACAGTTTCTTGAAGGATAAGTGTTTTATACGACTCTGAAAATTGCTGACCTGTGGAATTTACATTTCGTCCCCGTTGTTTCCTAATTTTACCAAAGTAGTTTTCAAGAGAATCTTGATTAAACGCGCGCGGTAAGAAAAATTTAAATCCATCATTTTGCAATTTTTCATGTATGTCGATGAAACCTTCAAGCGTTACAGTGAAATTTTTTAAAGAAGGACTTTCCCCAAATGACGGATTTTAGAGTTTCAATAAATTCTTTCCAAAAATTTACATGTGATGATTTCTGAGTAACTCCTCCTCTTAATGGTTTACCAATATGTGGTCCTAACGTTCCTCCGTTAAGACTGTCAAAGGGTTTGTCAAAGTACTTACGTTTTTTAGCCATTAAGCGTACCGTTGCTGCAACTGTATAACTGAATACTTGCGTGCAAAAAGGGACCTTCATTTTATTTATTTTTGCTGGTATAACATATTGATTTGTT